>WOVY01005213.1:0-47242 GCA_013436015.1 Rhipicephalus annulatus | reverse complement strand
ATTGTTATGAAGCTAAGGCTCCAAACTCGCAAGATGCTCTAAGCATTTTATACTTACAAAACAAATGACAGCGGATATTTATAATTGAGAGAGAGCTCTAGCAAACTAGAGTGCTTTACTATGCATGGACTGGTTATAAGTGCGCTAGAGATGGGCACACTTAACACTTTTCTTTCAATAATGCAGATTCCAGCTGGCATGATGATCAAGTACAAGGGCCAGGGAAGCAGAACGAAACGGTATCAGTAAGTGATTGCATTTTGGGCAGCAAGACAAGGGAAGCAGAAGGGGCGGTGACGAAGACAAACCCTATAGCAATTACCTTGCTCAAGGTGAGCACAGTCTGCTACTACATCTTCAACTAGAGCCGAGCCCCTCCATGAGTATATGAAGTGACCACCACTGCTGCGAGAACAAATCAGACATTGAAACCTGACTCGCTGCCTATATAACGTCTTTGTGCGAATTACCGAGCATTGCGCCCTGCTATATGGCATGTGCTCATTGTATATAAATGCAGATCCATTGCTCGGACAGGTAAGGCATAGCAGCACCGATTATTTACTTGTGTGTTAATTCTACGTATCATGTAAGTGAACTGTACTTTGAAAATGCTGAAATACTGTTGCACGAAAGCATGTAAAATAAAGTGATATAAACTTATGGAAAATCAGTAAAATGGTATGCCTCACATACATATCCAACAAATATTTCTGGTAATGGAATTTATAGACTGTGAAATCTGAGTTTAATTACACAAGAATTCTAAAATGAGTGACAAATGTTCTATGCCTTGCTGCAATGCAGTGTAGTTCCATAGAAAAACGTGCGAAGGATTCTGCTCCCACCGCTTTTACAATTTTCTGATAACTAGGTGAACACTTATATGGTGCCGAAAATGCACTCATTTTTCCATCTTTGACCAACTCCAAAGCTACATATAAAAATCAGGAACAAATACTTAAGTGCTAATGTCAAGACACCAATATTGAACAGCTTAGAGAAGATGCCTATTTATGCAGGAAACCTGATGAACTGCCACCATAACCCAATCGAGTACAAAATGCTTGCACAAACAAAACAGCAAGAACTGAATTAAGTTAATGTAAGAAAGCTCAAATACAACTGAGTTGCCAGAACAGGAAGTTTGCTGGGAGCCAGGTATCATGCAGCCACCTCGTCTTAAAGAAGTGGCTTTGGAGATATGACAGCACAGACCTCATCTCCAGGTGCAATCCTGCCATCTTTAACATGGATTAAGCCGATACCCAGCAATGGAAGATACTCGTACCTTTCAATCCCTCGCCTAGACATGTCAACTCTGTACCTGCACAGCAACAACATTGTTAGCTATAGGTACAGTCATATAAAATGCATCACTTTTTGCACTTACTTGCGCAATGTCACAAGAGGTTCAATTGCAGTCTTGATACCAGTGTCTTGATCAACTGTAGTCATCACACATCTGGTAATAATTCAAGACTTATTAGCAATGAACCTTCACATGAGCGCACACACACCTCAATGTGCAACAGACCAGAACATAAAAGTGAAATATTTGATTTGTGATGCAGCAAGACAATAATTTACAAGCTAGACATATTTCAGAACCAGATATTGGTGCACCTTATTAAGTCATACTACAATTTGACAAAATCCTCCATACTACTAATAAACTTCTGTAGGACATTAGGGCGTAACAGGAGTATGCTTATATGCATGCATGATTGCCAACTTCAGCTTTCACAATGTATACGAAGAAACTTCAGATTACCAGCAACACAACCCGTATTAATCAACTCTCTGAACTCAAAAATCTACTTTGAACCACAGTTCACGAGGCATCAACACAAAAACAAAACTTGCACAGTAAAGAGACAGCATTAAACACGTTCACTGTGGCATGCCCTTTTTTGGTCTGGTTTTAGGTAAAGAGTGACCCAACAGCGGGCCATTGGGTATATCCCCCAGGTGCGTTGTAACCCACCAGTTTCGATATATGGCTATCCCTCTATTTTTACTCAAATGAGATGGCGCGGTCACCTTTGTAGCGGGCGTTTGATGCATTTATTTGAGTGATGCAAAGCCGTTTTCTGCCTTTCTCATGTAAATCTGTTTAAACGAACACTAACATCAAAGTTACTCATGTCAAAATGTTTGCGTCAACGAGTAGGTATTGACCCCCTAGTACCGATTCACGACCTAAATTGCATCTGGGTGACGTATAAGTACCTGTAATATTGATTTATTTATTCGCTATCGAACGCGGTCAAAATGGGTGAAAAGCCTGTCAATTGTAGTAATGGCAGCGCTACATCATGGCCACGTCGGGGCCGCTGCACAGCTGATGCCGCATCCACAAAAAATGGTGATGTCACACTAGTGTTTCGTCTGCTAGGAGTCTGCTAGGAGCGCACGTACAGTCAGTCCAGCTGTGTCTCTTAAAGAGTAGACATGACTCGGTTGTCAACAATGTCGTCCTCGCCGTCGTCGCGGTCAACATCAGCAAGTGATGATGACAGCGACTTGGAATTGGGTATCGCGCGTGATTCGCGACGATCTTTGTTTGACAAGTTTCGCGTTAAATGCAATGTATTTATCAGTCCCGGTTGTACTGCCAGAGCTCAGGAACACCAACTATGCACCTCATTTCGCGGACGTTTGGCGAGTAAATCGCTGCTTTCAGCTGCAGCACGGAACAAGGTAAGAATAGTCCCGTTAGCCCATCTTGCAGATGGGCTAAACGGGTCCGGTTGCGGCAGCCAGCTATCCAGGATGAGACCCGCTAAACCCGTGCCGCAACGACTGGCAGCAGCGGTGGGATGCCGTCGAGCCCCGGTCATAACAACTGATGGCAGTGGTGGGATGCCATCGAGCCCCGGTCGTAACACCGCATGTCTGTCCTCACGTTTCTTCTTGGCCATGTATAGTGTATGACGATGGTGCAGGTTCAGGCACTTGATCCGCTCGTCGGGCAGAGGCGATGGGGCATGGAGGGCGCCGTGCTAATGTTGAGGTCCGTGGCCTAAAGCGAGCTTTATACATTGTGCTTGAAACAAAAAGCGGCACACCCACTCTGAAATTCTTCTGGCGGGTGGAGGCTACGATGACAATAAACAGCACACTGGAAAGTTGCACTCACCGATCATATTACATGGAGTGGCAGCCGAGCAAACCAAATCCTTTCGTACGTCAGGCTTACGTAGGAAATGTTACACTCGCACTGTTATGACTGGACAAACCACACTTAGAGAAGGTGATTGACGTACGCGCATATAGAAACACGACATGGCTATTATAGCAGACGACGGAAGGAGCAATCCCAACTTCACCGTGTCGGCCAGTTGCTGTCAGGCGGTGACTCTGCTTGATCTCGTGGCCAATTGCACCATCCATCGAGCCTAACCATTTAGAATAAACACGAGCTCATCGACTTGCTTTTTTCGTCCTCTCTTCTTTCACCTTTGAAACATACCCATAGTAGCATAGCTCAATCTCGTTTAATTACATGTAGAAATATTTTTAGCATCATTTGGATGTCGAGCATTACATCTTGGAGCACCGTCCTGATAATTGGCCTAGATATCCCTAGTCCAGCGACTGGGAGCCTTCTGTTGGGCACCCATTGAGGGGGTTTCAAGGCTGATTAACCCAGAGCCCTGCAGGAAGACGTGGAATCAGACCAGGAACCTTGTTTTTTCCACTAAGTGTCGGTCGCAACTGATTGGTTGGTTGGTTGGTTGTTCCTCAGAATCTGGTGTGATCCCCCATGGGATATCGGCCATGAAACGCATGGTACTTCATCTTTGAGATAAAATAGTTTCACCAGACGAGATGTTTAGATGAGGATGTTTCAACAAAACAGGTTAGTAAACCATTGATTAGAAATAGAAAGAGTTGAGTGAAGAAAAAAGAAAAGTAAACAAGCTAATATAATTGAAAATAAAGTGAATTTTTGTCAAAGCCTAACATTCTATCTGTTATGTGTTTTTTTAAATCACACATCATGGCCTCACAAACGTTCCTGTGGCTCAATCCTTCTTCAGTTGCTTCAAAAGGAAGAACCAGTGGAAGGGATAAATTTAAAGCCAACCAACGAAAAGGTTCTAACAGTCTTTTTATTTGATTTGTAAATAACCAGCGTGTCAAGAGATAATGATTCGGAGACTCATTCTTCTTGAGGTAGAGGCATAAGGTAGACTGTGCCAGACCTGACCTTTGAAATAATAGTTTAGTGGGGGGATTTGGCATCGTAGTCCTGTAATTGATATCTCCGCTAATACTTCTAGGAGAGCACCATCGGTTTTTTCAAAGGTACTTAAGAAAACTCAGGTGTTGCCAAGCAAGACTTTTCAAAATTATTTGATGTGACGTATTTTTCAAATTGTGCCACGGCGATTATTAATAGCGTCGAAATATAGAAATTGCGGGATCATTATGTGAGGCCACTGGAAGTGCATATGCATATTCATTGAAGGTTATTCCTTTATGCCCTGGGGTTCATAGCAAGTGAATGAGGCGTAAATATTTTCGGGCAAGAGAGTGAAAAACTTGTAGAGCATTGAACATATTAGTTGCAGGTAATGAAGTACACAGACACGGGCAGTCTGTATGAAATATATCATCTGGTATAGAAAGAGGCGATTTTGGTAATGCTAAGAGAATCAAGTAATTCTGTTTGATAAATAGGTGTAAAAGTAGGTGAACGAATTGAAAAAGACCAATTCAACAATGAAGATGCAGTTCCAAATTGTGCATTTTCTTCACAAACTGAAGCATCAGTTGCTATTACAATTTTTAATACTAATCTTGCGAAGTGGTCTTTCAGAAGGGCATTTAGTACCTGCAAAAGAAAAAAAAGATTTTTGCAATTTTTAAGAAATGCAATGTCAAAGTCTATTTTAATGGTTTGAATACATCTTAGTAGCAATACTTCACGAAGGTTTACTTTTGATGTAAGCGCTAGCACATGGCAGCAGTTGCAGTGGCCACAGTATTTGCATAGCCTATGATGCTCAAATCAGTCAATGGCTGTGGACTCGGGTATGACTCAGTAATCCAGGTATAAGGCATCACCTGTAGAGAGACGAGGGAGCAATTGCTGGCTGACTTTGAGATATATTTGTGAATTTTAGACTGCATGCTGCGCTCTAATGTTTGGCTTAGGTGCTTTTGGGAGCTGCGACTACCGATCAGCAGTGTTTTCTGGCAATGCTAAAAAAAGTGTTGCAGGGTCCCTTCAAGGACTTACCTGCCTACCTTTCATCCTAGATTTAGTTACATGACAACAAGTCTATCACCTATTGCAGTATTAATTTACGGGCTAGTTTTTATGGGCTAGGCAGATTCACCTACAATAAAACAAGACATTGACATGACACCATAGAGTTTCCTAAATATACACTAGAGGTAACTCTGGCGATAGAGTCTATGTCATGCATGGCGGATCAGCGAGCAAACAATAATGCGTAGTGCACGGATTCGTCTAATCTTCATACTTCTGGATTCGTGTGTATTCGTGTGGCTTGGGGCTGTCTTCTCACAAAACAAAAATCAGCAAATATTCAGTGATGGCACTTCACCACCTTATTCTTCTAGGCTTACCATTTCAAATCAGGTCATGAAGCTCAAAAAAGTTTGTTCTTTTCTTTGAAACAAAACCTAAACCAACAATAAATGAAGCCACAAGTGGGGTTCGCCACCCGCAAGTACGAACAGTAGGCAAATTTGTGTACTACCCATCATTCCCAGGGTCGCTGAATAATCACAGTGCCAGATTCCCCTCTAGTTAATCTTAGTAAACTATGCATGACATGGCCCAGCCACATCACTGCTCTTATATGTCTCTTTCACTGGTGGAGTATTGTGATGAATTTGAGTGCTGCTTTATCCTCCTGTGTACACATCTTGGTACATTCACAGCACACTTAGTTTCATGTGCACTCCTGGTTACATGCAGGCATTTCAGCCGTCATTACAACCTAGGCGATTGCATATTCAAATCACAGTCTTTTGAATCGCATTGCATCTAACTGTAATTGTAAAACTTTAGTAGACTTTCAGTGATAATCTGATTTCATTACATGTTAGTATTGTGTAACATTGTTGCCCCTTGCCATTTGTAGTCTTTGTTTTACTGTTATTTTCTTGTATTTTTTATCCGTCTTTCAGTTACTGATGTCCTCCTATCGGCGTGTAAGGTATTTTGAATGAATAAATAAACTGGCTCTTGGTCTTCTCACATTGAGGGCTACCCTCACCAGCCTATGATAATTACATTCTACCTTGCCCCTAACTTCTCTCATGTGCATTGCCTGGGTCCCAGGATTATACAAAATCTACGACTCCGTTTCTCTGTGAGGACTTTCCATATTCTCTTCCTATTTATATATATTTCATAAAAAGGTGTTCATTATGCAGAGTTCATTTCGATCTTCTAGCATGTGTATTATTTCAGGGTGTGTGAATATTCATGTTTACAATTAAAATTGAGTGCTTCGATTCAACTTTCAAATACAGGAAAATAACTAAAATGTCTAAACACAGGCTAATTTCGCAGCTCTGGTAGAGTGGTGTCCCTAAAACTAATGCGAAAGTCATTACAGTAGGCTTTAAAACTTTTACTGATACCCTGGATTGAAAGCCAGCACAGGTTTCCCTTCAATGAGATTATGCCATTCCTGCATGTCGTGGCTCCAGCAATAAAAGGCAGGGAACATACTGGAAGACTGTTGTATTGCAAGAAAAAAAGTCAGATCTTCTAGTCAAGAAAGTGAAAATTACTTCACTGAGCTTGTGAACAAATGAAAGGTTTGAAATGCTAGAAAGAGTTTTGAACTGCACTTTATACAGGTATTACAAAAATTGCTTTCTGATGCGTTCGCATCTACTGAGGTGGCCAGCGATCGCAGGTTTTTGGCTGCTGGAAACACCATGAGATCAGGACGAGAGCCTGAAGACTTGTAATGAGGCATGACTTTTGTTTCTTCGTGACAATGTGTTCGACTGCAGTTTCTTACCGTGCTGTGTGCTTAAGGGCATGAGCGAATTTGATTTTCTTTCAATTGTCAACAAAACCTTTTAGTATTCGTTTTGATATTTTTGGCCACTATATGGCACTACTTGATCCAAGATGAAGTCCTAGTATCAGCCCTAATGTTAATATTGTAGCTCATCAGCTCACCTTTCTGTTTTCTATCTTCACACTAAGTCTTTCATGACTATGGTGTACTGAGTATAGTTCTCTTGCATTGCATATTCAAAATACTTGCCTATTACTGCTTCTTCATAGTAAAGGCCAAACAGAGGAGCAAACGTCTGCACCAATTTAAGTTTATATCCTATTTAGCTAGATGACTAGGGTTGCTGGCCCTTCACAGACAATATGCAATTCTTTAATGTTTCCGGCAATGTTTTTGTGAACTAGAAACCCCATGCCGAACTGTTTTATCGGAAAGCCCTCTGTAGCAGTTTGACCATTAGTGCTGTATGCGCTTTTCAAGTTCTAATATCTCTAACGTCAATTATATTCCACTCGAAGTTTTCCAAATCTTGAAATAACTCTGCTAATCTAACTGCACTTGAGAAGGTCCTTGTTTTCAACATTGTGCAGGACAGATAACCACAGGTCAGTTAGAGCTATAGTATAGATACCAAGGGATGAGTGCCATAAGTCACAAAATTTGAAAGTTCACTCACATAAAGTGAAACCAGATCCCACAGAATAGGGTTAGTTGCATATTACTGGCAGAAGCCTTTGACCTAGAGTGCACATAAAATAATAACTCAAAAATGATGAATGGAGATGATTCGCTGGTGTGATGGTGATGAATGGTGATGAATGGTGATGAATGGTGATGATTCGCATGCTAATATGGAGGGATACAACAGTACGTATGAATTGTGTTAAAAAAAATGCCAGGCCTGCGCAGAATACGTAGCACAGTCACAGCAAAAACTAGAAGAGCGGCCTTTCAGAGCCTTTCAAAACGCTCATTCAGTAACTACTGCAAGCGAAGACGCATGATACCCACAAGGGTACTAATAATAAAATTTCTTTGGTAGTAGGCCGACATTCACTATACTATTTTTCATCATTTTTCTGAGAAGCGTGTATCCGCTAAACACTTGCAGAATATTTTGAGCCAGTTGTTCACGCCGTGGCTGAAGATTATGAGGAATAATGGCTGAAGTTTGTATGTGCCACAGTTATAAGGGGAACAAGAACAAACTTTTGTAATTGGTTGGAGTATTGGATTACCCACTCGTTACACTACTCACATGGTGCGGCGACTGCTTGTTTTTTTTTGCTGTTTTAAAACGCTTTGTAAGTCATATTAACGCGATTGCTTTTCCGAGATTAAGCCTGCCTAAGGCAAGTTTGCCAATAAGTCCCAAGCACCGGTGTGGCTCAGTGGTGGAATACTGGACTGGCACCCAGCGAACGCGGGTTCGAGCCCCACTGTGTCTTGGGTGCTAGGTTTAATTTCGAGCGATGTGGTTAATAACACGGACGGCGATGGCGGACAACTGCACGTGACCCGAGTTGTGATGACATAACAGTTTTCGCTCTAAAAAGTATTGAACTTTCCTGATAGCTCGCCAACTACCAGAGGGAGTGGGCTGCAGCTACTAATTCCACATAGTAGCTGGTTGAACTGTCATTAGCCCTGTTTCACTCTGACCTTTAGTTTGCACGCTACAGCCGCTAAAGTGAGCACATAAACTAGCTTTTCTTTGAATTAGTGCCCAAATGGCAAAGAGCTGGAAGAACAATGTGTGTGTGTGTGTGTGTGTGTGTGTGTTGTGTGTGTGTGAAGTACAGCTAGAATTTGGGAAAACTTTCACATAAAGATTTGGTTGCTTCATCAAGCATACGGGGGAGCATCATAGGAGTTGTACTCTGTGCTACGAGTGGTTGAAGCATTCTGATAATGACCTAACGTAGATCGATAACGATGCCAAGCCTGGACGACCTTGTACATAAACAGATAATGACCACGTTGAGAGTTCGTGCAGTGATTTGAGGATATCTCTATTGACTGTTGGAGAAATTGCTGACGAAGTGGGTGATAGAATAGGCCAAAGTCATGAAATTTCATTTCATTTATTCCAAACATGAAGTACACTAACAGATGCCATTTCCAAACCATACAGAAGGTCCTGGACAATACAAGAAGATACTTTCAGGCCATTAGTGCGTTCCAGGAAGCTTTCCAAAAATGGAAGAAAAGACTGAAACACTGTATTGCCAGTAGAGGGGAATAGTTTGAGGGAAGCAATGCTTAAAATGTTGTACCACAATCACTGAAGGTGTTAGTGAAAAACAATATTTTTTAACACATTCCGTGTATGCATGCAACTTGTGGGAGTCGTTTCAAGTTTCATGAGTTCTCGTACACATGTGGGGATAAACAAAATGGCAGCTACCTTGGGTCAGAAAAACGAGTTGAAATTTCCCAATTTTCTGACGCACTTGTTTCAGAAAAATGTGACTGTGGCAAGGAGTTAGAAGTGTGTAGCAAAATATGTGGTACTTAAAATAATACATATGTTAATCTTGATAATTATGCCCCTTAGATGATTGGAACCAAGCCACCCAAGGGAATTGGCCAAGGCTAGGGCAGATGATTTGATCTTGAGTACCTGGATTCATACTAGAAATTATGGCATCTGGTAGAATGAACAGTTATTCCTAGTTATTAAATTGTTCACTTTCATTAGTCTTCAAGAAACAGAAAAACGCATGCAACAAATCTGCGTTTTGCAACGTAAGAAATACGTTCTACGTAATGATTTCAAGGAGAAGCGAGGTACAATACAAACTGAAGAGGCATTATATGCACTATGTTGATGCTCTAGCTGATGACGAAATTATGGCTGAGCCATTTGTAATGGTTGGACAGCTTTAATCACCCACCTATTAAGTACCTTGCCATGTATGGCACCTTGTTGTATTATTCTTCTAGCACACTATATAACCTATGTTGATGTGGTTCCTTACCTTATACGACACCTGAATTGGATATTTTTGAAAAATAGCTTCAAGCACAAGCGTGGCCCTGTGGTAAAACACTTGACTGCCACAAGGATTGCCCAGAATAAATCCCACACAATCTTAAACATTTCTTTCCTTATTGCGCATGCCAGCGGTAAACAGCTATGCAAAAAATATGAGCTGTTATCATGGTCTCATAACTTTTCCTTTGAAATCATGAGCAATTTACGAAGCATGGAATTCAAGTGATTGACGTAGGGATGTTTCCACAGAAATGTGTATATTTCTGTCAAAGAGTGCCAGTATGGGACTCCCAAATGATAGCAGCATCAATAGCATGCCAAATTGCCACATTATTTCATGGTTCACTTTTTAAAGGAGGTAATATGAATCTTGTAAACACTTTTGATGGTTTCGTGCTTTGTTTTCTTCATTTGTTGTCATTAGTACCATTATTGATGCGATATTGGAAGTGCTAGTTGCATTCCCTCCTCACAAATTTATAACTCGTAAGGTAGAAAGCATTTGAGGGTTTTGATTGTTTGTTAGGAGCACTATCAACTACCAAAAGTATGCACAGTTGTGGTCGTTGCTACCCTGTTATATAAATACATGACTTGAAACAATGCACAAAGCAAGGTAGTGCTAAGAAGATGCAGCTCATTAGCATAAAGTGCCCTCCTTCGTGGAGCATATTAGGCCGACTCAAACGAGAGGCATGATACTGCAGGGGACAAGAAAAGACATTGATGACAGTACAAGATCGGATGCACTCTACATCTAAATGAAGCTCATACACATGCAGCGAGTGCTTTGATAAATTTTGTGCTACATTATTTCAAGTGTTCTGAAATGGAAATTATGGTTCACTATGCATATACTATGATCTGTGAGGGTGGTGATTTGGGCTAGTTGGTATAGTAGCATGAAACTTGATGGTAGCGCAAACAAAGGACATCATCAAAAGAAGCCACATTCAATACATCACAGTGCTATGCGTTGTCTTAAATGTGCCTTCTTTTACCAATGTCTTTTGTGTGCAATGATAAAAAAACACTGACAATGAACAGGCTAGTGTCATGAAAGATATAGCAATGTATATCACAAGGCTGTTGTTTCCTTCGAGTAACTGTTAAAGCCAACACTGTATGAATTGTAAGAGTACATTAAAATGAGATTGTTTTTCGTTGACTGGAGCTCTTTCAAAAGTTAAAAAAATAATCAAGAACTGCACATGAGAAACAGAGGTGGTTAAACATGAAGAAAAAATACAGAAAAGAACTCGGGAAGGAAAAATAAGGAGATTTCACACAATGTGGGAATCTATTTCATGCAAAGTAGTCCATAATGATGATACCTATGATGCAATATTTGGCATTGAGCCAAGTGTCATTGCATGAATGAATGTGTTTTGATAAATCTAGCAGTTTCGTGCTCATCAAGGACTTAGCAAAAACGTTAACTACACACGAGCTGAGAGGGTAACTTATGGTCTGACACATTGGCACTAATCTTACAGCACAGCTGCCAGTTTCATCACAACAAAGTGCATGCTATGGTATTACAATGTGAAGATTGTTCATTAGCATATTCTTACGTTGTCGAGCAATACTTGAATGTAGCTTGCCGAGTCATATGAATTGTTTATTATGACTTACAGTAGTGGATGCCACCCTGGAACCACAATTGGCATGAACTCAACATGACAGCTGTATTTTAGGTACACATGTGTCAAGTTTACTACCGTTTTATCAGACTACAGTGCCGGCCCTACAGCCATAGTTAACATAACACTGATATGATGTCTGCATAGAATCTTTTTTTAATAAGCCGCTTCAAGAAATGCCGTGACTCTGTGGTAAACTACTTGACTGCTGTGCAGAATTACTGATTGTTATTCTTTGTATTATTTTGGTCAATGCTGCCAGTGCCAGATTTTATTTAAATTGCTCACATTTCAATCGCCAACATTTATAAACTGTCCTCACGTGCGACGCATACCACAGTGTACGGCATATGCTGCCTGTGACTGGAAAAAAGGAGTTCATGACGTACATAACAGGACACTCATTGTATACATATCATAACCAGACAGTCATGTTCGTCATATTGTCATTCCCTGCTGTGCCTTTTTCAGTTCATACCAAGTTAAGGAGGTGTGCTCGATGGCACCCAGATGCAGGCCTCTAGATAGATATACGTGCTCAAAGTGCCTTTGTTCTTTAAAGAAATGCTTTGCTTTCAAAAGGCTTTCTAACATAAAAAAGAAGCTGCTCAAGGATGCCACTGACTTACCCAAAGTGGGCAAAAAGCAATCAAACATCTGAGAGACTGGAAGATGCATTGAGTGAGGTACTAAAAGCACAGGTTTTGTATATGAAGAAATATCTGTTTGTGGCACACTGTTTTGCTTATTGTCAATGATATTTATTGTTTGAAGTGAATAAATATGCATCATATGTAAAGAAATGGCCACTTACAAGTGAAAGTATTTATTCTAAATAAATCTGCTATTTTCATCAGTTTTAGCTTCCTTTCTCCTCTATTTCTCTCAACCGGCTCATAAAACCTCAACATTGTTAGGCATATCACTGGTACAAGATTATTAATTTCACTGGGCACCCCGTGCTGAACCACCATTATTTAGGTCTTCCTACTCCAAAAGTGTGCGTGTGTGTGCCTTCTTTGTGTCTTCATTTTTAGTGCGCTATTAACATTCCACCTGGGTGTACTCCTAGTCACCAAAATTAATGCATAAGTTATGAAGCATCAGAGGCACAAAAAACAGCCACATTACGGTGTGGAGCTTAAGGCAAACAAGCTTGCATATTGTTTCCTTTAAGCTGCCAAAACTGTTTTCTATTAGGACGCTTATTGCTGAAAACCACTTGCTAAAACCAATGGCTGTATTACGCAAAACCACGCGATCTTTAAAAGTCTGAGTATGAAGAAACATAGAAGGATGCCCTGCATATCCTGAAGTAAATGTCTAAGCTTTGCTTACATAGTTTCGGAAGTTTTAATAAAAGTGATGCTATTTTGATTATTAGAGGATAAAGATTTTGGCTTAATCTTCTACTATAGATGTGGAGGAATTGCCTTCATGGCTACAGATCGCTTAAAATTTAAAGCTTTCGGTAGAAGGAGTTTCAGTTCATGCAGTTGCACTTTATGCATACATGCAGTAATACACTTTTAGTACAAAACTTTCTGGGGCACAAATTGTTTCTAAAAAAGAATACTTGCGCATCTACCATCCTTGATTCACTGGAAAGTCGTTCTGTCAGATAGACGCATGGCGAGGAGAATGTCGGCTATCCTGAGAAGGATCCTTTGAACGGAGCTTTTCAAGCGGCTTGCCACCTATCTCGCGCTTGTTTTATTGGTTTCACACCAGCGCACACATAAGAAAAGTTAATTCCTAAGAAGAAAAGAACGCTGGCCTGGATTATGACGCCGGGCGTTTATTCCAAAAAAAGTGCACGGCAAGAGAGCACAAGCGCGTTACGCAGATGTAGCTTGATCTCACCAGATAAATGCGAGTTTCTGCAGATCGCGCGGGCACTCGCATGCGGTAGCTTGTTGTTGACGAGCACGTACGCGAAACACAAGTGCTCACGATCGACAGAAGTTTGCCTGCGGAAGGCGCCCACAACACAGTATTGCTTTTTTATTTTCCTACAATACTTCCACTTTGTGATGTGCGGTACCTCATCGTTCCTCGATGGAGCCCAAACGCGCTTAGACATCTCGACGGGCAGGCGCATCATAAACCCTAATGATCGGTGGTACAGTACCTTAGCAGCATCACAGTCAAACTAAACTTGCGACTCTTTCCGAACTGCTCCTACCAGAAACAAAGGTGCACGGAGCGTCGTGTTTCTCATGTTGGCTTCCTTGAAGTGGCGACAACGCGCAGGCGCCGAACATGCCGCACGCAAAAATGCACAGTCGGCGCGCCCTGAGTTCTTTTTAGATGCGGAAGCATCTTATACTCGCGCCTTGTAGTGCGCCGTCCGCGCCATCCGCACCGCTTCTCGAACATTCGACAGCTGACGCGCGCGCATGCGCCGTCGCGCCGTCGCCCACCATCTGTGCCGCGCGCGCTTCTCCTTCTAGAACATTCGACAGCTGACAGCGCATGCGCCGTCGCGCTGTATATATACTCAAGGTCGGCGCTCGCTCGCTCAGTTGCCGCTCGTCGGTTGGTTTGTACGGCCCGTCGACGTCCAAGGTCGCAGTGAAATGAATTCCAACGAATCCACAAACACAATGATCGACGTCCCTTCGACCAGCGCCGCCCTTTCGCATACGTGTGTACGTGTTCACTCATTTAACACCCCCTCCTACAACCACGTTAACCAATTTAGCCATCGACCCAAGTAAGTCGCAATTTAACACCCCATTTCACAACCACGTTAACCAATTTAGCCATCGAACCCAAGTAAGTCGCACTTTAACACCCCGTTAACCAATTATATGCTCCGCATCCTCCTCAGTGTTCCCCCGAGGGAAGCTGCGGGCAATTTTTTTTTTCCTCCATGTTTGGCCGGCTTGTTTCGTGGGCGCAACTTGGCAACGAGAGTATGACGCGGAGGCCGTTGCTAGGCGCACGTCGCGGCGGCGTCCCTGCGAGGGTGTGACCAATAGCGCGCCGCTGTGGTTGCCATGCGTTGAGCCTACTGCAGATTACAAATGCGCAGCCGGGACAAGACTGGGGAGCCGAATGGCGGCCGCCGATCGTAAGGCAGCACTCACTCCTACAAAGTTAGACTCCACCCTGCAACGGGGCGCGAGCATCGAGGAACCGTTAAAACCTTTAGAAAGAAAAGATATTATTGAACACAATGGGGCCAGCCATTTGATCTCGGATGCTTTAGCGGTGGCTCATAGTCCCTGGACTCGGGCTGCATCCTCGGCCTGCCGGACGGTCCAGAGTGGGTTCTGAAAAAAAAACTTTCTGTGTGTTGAAGTACCACAAGAAAAAAATATGATCTTTAAAACAAATGTAGTGGCAACCGCAGCCCTCCACCTCAGCCTCCTCTCTTCGCAGCTGCAGCACTAAACCCTACAGCGTCCAGCAAGAAGCTACGGACTCAGGCACACCTCTCAGCACACAGGGAAGGGAAAGCCTGTGCAGCGCCTCCTCGCCGGCGTAGTCGTGGAAGCAAAATAAAACATGAGAGGTAAAAGCAAAATAAAACACGTGACGGAGGACAGACAAGATTGCACTACCCAGGTGACCAAGCACTGGGGAGAGAAGGAGCCTGCACAAGCTCCTTGTGTCCACGGGCTTCTCCTCCTAGGGGAGAGAAGGGGAGTGAAGTTTAGATGAAAAAAGAGAAAAGTGAGCCCCGTAACTGTCTCTCCGGGGGAGGACACCTCAACAGTAGCTCACAAGGGGGGCGGGGGTAAGGAAGGATTAAAAGGTATAGAGAGAGGGGGAAGGAGAGAGCGTGGCGCAGGAACAGCGACATGTCCAGAAGTAAGGAGAAGTTAGGGAAGATGGACATGGTCGCACAAGTACAAGGACGGGGCACCACTCAGCGAGAGCTCTTGTCGGCGTCAGGAGATGGCGTAGGGCGAGCCCAGTCGGCCAGAGGTAAGTGTGGTCGCAAGCGGCGTCATATCCTGGTATTCATTGAAATGCAATCAAGTGGTTCGTTTCTCTCGTTTTTGCGTGTTCTTTTAAGGTCTCACATAACAGGGAAGCGCTTGAAAAGAGTTTTGTAGGACTTTGCAGCGACGCTAGAGCGGCCCGTGAATCACTAAAATAACCCATTTTCGCACCTATTTTTGACGCCTTTAGGGCCACCCCCGTAATATGGCCATTTTACACTCTCCATGCCTCGTTCAAAAAAATTGGGACGGGGGAGAGGGGGAGGCACTTGCCTAGTGTGCCACCCCTGGCTACGCCTCTGTGTCACGAGTACAAGACTTTTACGAAGAATGACGAATAATGGCTTAGTGAACGCGTCATACAATTTATAGCACAATGGGTGCCACGCAAATGTGATTGCAGTAGTTGCCCCAATATCGTTTAAAATAGGCTCTAAAAAGGCTGCTCTTTCAGCTTTCGCTGTAAATCCTCTCCGCGTTCTGCGCAGGCCTGGCGGTTTTTGTTTTATTTGTTCGGAAGAGCTGCTTGCAACCATCACACATATATAATAGAGCGCTTACTAAACTACGAATCGTTTCTACTTTTGCGAAACACAGCCGCATGCGTGCGGCTTTTTTCGTCGTAAAGTTCACACAATAAACATCATTGCCACACCTTTTTTTGTTTCTCTAAACAGCGTATGCCTTTTTTCGCATTTCAGCTCAGTAGAAAATTCGGCAAAACATTTGTTACTCACGACGTGTAAATGCGCGGAAAGGGCAATGACACAGGATAGACAATAGAGAAGACTAGAAACAAGCAAATGAAACACACTATATATATATATATATATATATATATATATATATATATATATATATATATATATATATATATATATATAGGAGATCAATTAATCAGCTGCCCGCTCACAATAAGTTCACGTGCTACGTGACGCCAAACACGCGCATAAGAGTGTTTTCACACTCGTCGTTCGGATTATAGTTGGCGATGACTGTCACTCCTACTTCTAAATTCACATATAAACCCCAAAAAGTGGATGGAGGGAAGGCCGCTGTCGTTGCTCAGTGGTTAGAGCATCGAACGCGTTATTCGAAGGTCGTAGGTTCAATTTCTGCTCACGGCTGGTTGTTCTTTCATCCAATTTTCTTTCTTCTTATTTACATTCCATTGGTTCTAATAACTTCCCCTGTACATTCCTTGGCAGTACTGTCTGTTAGATATCATAATTATTGTGTTAAAAACACGGGAAAACGAGCCCTTAGGTATACACTTTATATATATATATATATATATATATATATATATATATATATATATATATATATATATATACACCTGACTATTCAAACAAAGCGCCTAACCAAAAATGCATGACGTCACTACAATGCGGCGCAGCAGCCGTTTCTGTGTCAGGGTGTCTCGTGCGCTGCGCGGCGCAGCAGTTTCTGCCTATTTTTTGGTGTATTGAATACCCAAATCAATTGTGCTTTTAAATTTAGTACACTGCCACAAATAGTGATTTCAAAATATTTTGTTTTAAATATTATCGCATAGATTCACGGCATAATCCATCGACTGGAACCACCTTTCCTCAGACATGGTTTCCTTGTCAAATCATGACTTGTTTTCTTCTACAATAGAGGAATACTTACGTGATGACGCGTGAAGTGTATATTGTACATTTATATTATTGTACTCTGTTTCCCCCATGTTTCTGATGGTACTTACACATACAATCAGTGTATTGGCTAACATCAAATTTACATGTCTTGTAATCTTTATTTTGATGTTACTATGTTTCCTCTTGTTTATAGTTTATTATTTTTTTGTACTCCACTCCTCTCTGTAAAGCATTGTGCGATTGAGGGTAAAATAAATGAAATGAAATAATTTTGTCTTCAGCACCTCATTTGAGATTATCGCCACTGATATTGCTAATGTTGCCCACATTACCTTTGGCATCGCCATTGCCATACGTATCAAGCTGCCATTGCCATACGCAGCAAACTGGTAGGTGTTCTGTGGCTGCACCGTCTGTTTGTTTTGAGAGGTCCGCTGCATGACCCGTTGTAACTTTCTGAATTCCTTCAGGTAGCCGGAACCCGGAGATGAACGTCTACAAACCCACTCAGGACGACTTGGTTCGTGCTGAAGAAAAGCTACAAGCAAGGCTAGGTCGGCTCGGCGTCGTCAGTGATTCAAGTAAGACAAAAGGCTTCGTAAACGAGGTCGTGGACAAGGTAAGCGACGTCATCGATGTGGCCGCCTCTTCCCATGATGACACGACGTCGACAGAGTCCGAAGCAGATCCTCTTTTGTCTTACTTGGATGCCGAAAAGAAGTTGTGCCCCAAGAAGCGTATCGATTTCGCCGCGCTTCGACGGAGACTCAGAACCTGCCCCGGAAACGGTGACAGCGCTTCACCTCCAATAGGAGAATACTTGGAATCGATCCAAAGATTCGAATCTGTTGTTTTGAGCAAAGCTGCCGAGTACAAGGCGTGCAGCGAAGAAAAATACTGCGCCGTGCTCGTGAGTAAATTGACTGACGTGTACATGGACGCCGAATCGTGGAGTGCTTCGTCAAGCGACGCGCGTTACGCGAAGCGCCCCATGTTGTTGCACCTTCCACTGCTCAAAGCAGCGCGTGTCGCACTTTCTCGCCTTGTCACGAAACAAGTGCGCGACGGCCTGGAAAAAAACAAGGAGTCAAGACTACCGAAAGAGCTGGCGCGTTGCGCAACTCTCGCGCTGAAGATTGACGTGGACAGGGCCCGCAACTGCCTGCATGTCCAGGACTTGCTAGCCAAGCGTGAGAAGCTAGCAAAGCGCGTGACGACGCTGCTGGCGCAAGAAAAAGGGCTTCGTCGCGTCCGCGATGACGCGGAGCAGAGCGAGCGCCTTCTCGCCAACGTGACTTCAGGGGTCTCAGCCTTGCGCGACTCGCTCGCTTCGAGAGTGCGACTGTGCAAGGTTGTGGTAGCGAAGGCCATCGACGCCCGGGCGCGCCAAGAAAACGCCACCGACGCAGCTCTCACTACAACCCCGGTGTGCTCAGGCTGTGATCCGGTTGCAACCGGCGTCTCCCAGCTCTGCTCCGAACTTGTCGCCGCCATGGCCACGAAAGTCGACCAGCTCGATGAAATGGCGCTTCGGAGGCAGCGCGCGAATGAGCTCGTCGACAGGCTCGAAGAAGAGATGATCGGCCGTTGTCAGGGCAGCGTGCGCATGTGGTTGGATGACATATGCGCTGATATTTTGGAGAAGAAAAATAAGAACTTGTTATTGAAGCGCGCGTTGCTCATTGAATTCCACGAGAACCCGGAACGCTTCGTTACTCGAATGAAAAACACTATGCTGCTTAAAAATCGCGGCGCCTTACCTCTTATCACGCGTAAAGAAGACGACGCGCAGCATCCCTGAATGCTTTTTTGCTGCAAGACAAGAACTGTTGACTGGAAGACAAGAACTGTTAAAATGCTACACGAGCTAGCAGTCAGGCAATCAGATAGTCTGGGAGCCAAAAGTAATAAAACAATAAACCAACAAGTTAACCTTTTTTGTTTGTTTGCATTAGATTCGCACACACTGCAGAGCACAGATCCGTGTGGCTATAAGCTAATGTATACGCTACGAAGGACAAACTTACTGTCACGTTTATTTCTAAACCTAGCTACTTAGTTTGGTCGACAATGTATCTTTGCCTTAGATAATAACATCGGTGACAGAATAGAGTGCATGGCTCTAGTAAAACGTCAGTTATAAAATTTAGCGATAGTAACCAGTAATTTAAAGCATTCTCACATGTCGCGTACAATTACCTTTGCTTGGCCAAGCGCGACTTCGCACACGGAAGGTGCGCGGCGGATAGGTGACATTTAGATCTGCGTGGAATGCCGCGCACGATTCACGGGAACACATCGCCCTAGTTTTCAGAATGGTATAAATTGATATGGTGGGTTTAACGTCACGAAACCACCATAAGTTTATAAGAGACGCTGTAGTGGAGGGCGTAGTGGGAAATTTCGACCACGTGAGGTTCTATATCTTTTACCCAAATATGAGCACACGGGCTTACAGAAACGTATCAAGTGGCCGAAGCGAACGATGTTCGACATTGGTTTTATTAAGTTCGCGTGACCTTTCTGAAGGGTATCCATGAGCTTTGCTGCCACAAGAGCAGTACTCTTCGCAACAACCGTGGTTTGTGCGACCTGCTACTTTCACAGAATCAATACCGCACAATTATTCATAACAAATTTGTTTCAATAGGTGCAACTTCAACCTCGCATATTTTTGTCTCCCTAATTCTCGCTTTCACTGCACGTGCTTTTCTGCACGGGGTGCAGTGACTTATATGATTGTCATGGGGTTGTGACGTGGCCGAAGACAGGAGACTGTATTGGAATTCGACTGTTTATTTGGGCGAACCTGTGCCCGGTAAACGGAAAGTAGCAGTGTTGGAACGATAGCAGCGAACGGACCATTGGCCCTCGATCAACTACTCACAAGCGGCGAAGTGCGTCGGCATTTATACTCTTGCCATCGGATGTTCTAGCGTTATCACTGGCGGTGGCGTAGGTTATGTATGTAATATGTATATATATATATACATATTACATACATACATACATACATATATACATACATATATATATATATATATATATATATATTTACATATTATATTATTACATATATATATATAATTTATAATGATATACAAATTTTTGCTGAACACACATTTCCTCGTGGCACACTGAGGAACTTCTTATAAAGTTTAAGGCCTCGCATATGTAAACATTTACAATCGATCCGAAGATGCACTTGACTCTAAATGAGTAAGTTTGTTATGTAGTGTATATAAAGAAAGGTCGATCGGCACAACCACAACTACAGTCGCACACGAAAACAATATTAGCTGGACCCTGTGGGCCGCTTTCAAGGCATAGCTTAAGCTGACACTGATCGTCCAACGATACTAAAAATATGCAAAGATTGCCTGATGGATTTCAGGCAGTACTGAAGGGTAGGGCACGAATCTATCGTTCTACTCATGAGCAGTGCACAAAATTCAACATCAGTACGAACCCATTCAGCTAAAAATTTTGATTAGGATTTCTTCATTAAAGAGACTGACAAGTCGCCAGAATGTGTAATTGGAGGTGGAAATCAAAAATTGTGAATTGAACTGCATTCTTTTTGCAACTTGAGTGGCATTTCCTTTCAAGATTGCACTTAAAAAGCCTAAAAATCAGTATGTCTTGCAGCCTCTTTGTTTACTGCAAATTATTTGATGCTTTAACATGCAATAAAATTAGTGGTCAAAGTTACAGCATATATCCATATTATCTGCGCCAACATTATTCGGTGCTGCCTACGCAGAGGAGTCAACCCTCGAAAAGCAGCACTGTCATCGTGGTAAACGGTGCGAAATATCTGCATTTCACACGCACATGAAATGCATGCTTTTGTAGCAAACTGCAATGCACAAACATATAAAGCTTTATGCTGATCTCCCTCTGTTTGCTGCCTGTGTAGTGTGACACTTCATAGCAGTCAGAGACCCAAAAATTCTTAAAATGTTTCCAGGACTTTCATGTGTTAGCCCTAGATGTACTCATGAAAGCCATGTCAAACAAAAAGAAACAAGCCCCGAAAATTCTCTTTTTTCGCTGCATGTTTATACAATCAGACCAGTAAGCTTTCTATTGCAGAAAAGACAGCTACTCTAAAAATTGATATTCGGTCCAATTAACTGCTTTATGCTTCAAGCCATATTATTATGTTAAACGGGTGTGCTGTTTTACATAATCTGGTATGCATGAACTCTTGAACCTGGCACCATATAGGTTGAAAGACACAGAGTTCGAGACAAACCTAGTTTCCCGTGGAGCATCCTTATGCACTATAACAACACATGTTAATCTATTTAGTTAATCAGAACGAGGTGAAAACAGCTCGCCCTTGAAAAGCACGGGCAGAATGAATGACGCCTGCACCTCGTGCTCCCTGTACGATCTCGTTGAGGGTGCAGTTTTCAGCTTATCCTTATGCAATTTCGCATTTATAACATTGTTCGCTGCATATTCTTTGTGGCATTAAAGTGTGTGATACCACCATGAGTAGCCCACGTAATTTATAAAAATAGAATTCAAGATAGCTCGATTGAAAAATAACAAAGTGCATCCAGCACCATGTCCTGTAGCCATTCTTTAGGCAAGTGGCAGAATGATTTATTCTTCAAAACATGCCTTAGTTGTAACCACTACAAGAGCAAACTCATACACTGGCACATTCTGCTTGCCTCTTCAGATTATAAGGTACCTTTTTTACACCAGAAAATCTGCAAGAAGAATGGAAGTGATGTATTTGTGAAGAAAGAAAAGTAGAAGGAAAAAAGATAACCTGCCCTGGACAGGGACTGAGCCTGCGAACTTCGAATAACATGTCCGATGCTCGATCAACTGAGCTACCATGGCGGCTATCGCCCTTCCATATTGTACGGCATATATGTGCATTTAATCTTGGAAGAGTCAGTCAGCGCTGCCTGTTACCATTATAGCGAAAGTGGGACACCTTTGTTTGCCTACTGGATATCGCATTACAATTACTTCCAATATCCCTATACTTCTTTGGCAGCATTATGCATCTGTTAGTTCTCAGAAAATCTGCTAGTCACAGGAGGTGGCATTTATTCCCCTCCCACCTAAATGCATGTACTTGAACACACGCACAACTGATCAAAAAAAAACAAGTCACACGCCGCTAAGATTACTGAGATTCAGATTCATGAGTGAAGAAAAGAACTATAAATTTAAGGGTTCGTTGTCTTTGTTTAACACATTATAATGAGAACTAGCAGACAATGATGCCAAACAAACTAGAGGTGATGTTATCAAAATAACGTCGACAAAATTGTGAAAATAAAAGTGAACGAAAACGTAACATGGCGGCAAGTTACTAATGGGTTGACATTGTTTGACAATTGAATTGACATTACATTTTATAACATCTCTATATTTTCCTTGGTAATGTTGTCGGGTAATTCTCAGTATTAGTGTGGTGAGTAGGCTGACAAAGAAAGGATATGGCATTGATACTTCTTTTGAACACAAAATAGTTTGAGGATCCTAAAAGAGCGGAAGCTGCTTTGAGTAGACCAGAATATTTAGTTGGAGCGAAAAAAAACGTACACACATTTTAACCAGGCTTTCAAACACATTTTTAGGCACAAAAGTTTATGCTGCCAGTAATGTTAAGTTACATTACTTTTGTCACACTATGCACTGTAGCAGGTGCAGTTAGAGTGGTGATAGTTAAGCATTAATCAAGCACACTGAAAGTACTACGCCGCTGAAAGTACTACGCTGCGAAGATAGGTGCGCGGAAAAGTATTGCCAGAAAGAAGCGCGAAAAATGATAGCCGCGTTTGACAACGGCCGTGCAAACGCGGGGAACAAACGACGTTGTTTGTTTATACGCACTCAGTTAAGGCCGCGTGTCATCTGCTCACGCAACACAATGAAGCAACAGTTACAATTATACTTGCTGAAAGTATTACGTACCGTTTTGGTCGTAAATAATTGGTGTTGCAAACGTATGCGACACGAACAAAGGTTTCCTGGAGATGCGTCGCCGCGCCTGAATGCGCCGATTCGATTCTGGGATGCGAGCGCCCCTGGCGGACAGCACACGCAAAAAGAGAGGAGGGTGCGGGAGGCGGCCGAACGGGCCCGGCGAACTGACTGCGCGGACACAGAAAATAAAGGAGGCTATGCTTCAACTCACCGAAGAAGCCAGACAACTCGCGCGTCTCCGTATCAAGGATCAACAGACGCTCGACAGCCGCCGTTACAATCTTCGATGACGCTTCGTGGAATACCAGCCCGGTGAACGTGTTTGGGTGTGGATGCCGATACGCCGACGTGGACTAACTGGAAAGCTTCTGTGACGGTACTTCGGACCATACAGGGTGGTTCGACGTCTCGGCCCACTTGATTACGAGGTTGTCCCCGACGGCATCACGAACACTCAACGACGCCGATCACGACCTGAAGTCTTCCATATCGCGCGCCTCAAGCCGTTTCATGCACGTTAACAAACTGAAACAGTGTTTTTTGTATTATTGTTGTATCATAATTTATTCATTGTACTTTCTTGCATTATTGTTGTAGCTTCATCTTTAGTTAAAGCATCGGGACAATGCCTTTTTCAGAGGGGGGTAATGCCACGTTCCATTTCTAAAGTTTTGTTATTGCCCCAAAACACTACTTATTTCTCAGCACAAAACGCGTGTGCAGTTTTCGAGAAGCTTCCCAACTTCCGAACTTTAGTAGATCATTTCGATAAGATCACGCCCACTCTGTGAACTGTACAGATTTTTCTGGAACCTACGCCACCGCCAGTGATAACGCTAGAACATCCGATGGCAAGAGTATAAATGCCGACGCACTTCGCCGCTTGTGAGTAGTTGATCGAGGGCCAATGGTCCGTTCGCTGCTATCGTTCCAACACTGCTACTTTCCGTTTACCGGGCACAGGTTCGCCCAAATAAACAGTCGAATTCCAATACAGTCTCCTGTCTTCGGCCACGTCACAACCCCATGACAATATGGTGAAACGTAAGCAACATTTTTAGCGAGCCGACGTGCGGTTATTTCGACGGAGCACGTGCGCATGGCGCCACGACGCCCACCGTGAAGAGGCGCCCTGCTAAATAAACCCCAAAAAAGCCCGGTAATTCGTAGAGAAGACTGCAGCGGTTACCTTCTGTCAATTCATGTTTACTGAGACAAACCGTGGTGGCCTGCATCTGCATCTTGCTATTGAGCGGAAAGTTAAATAAGGCATGTTTGATGAAACCGAGCACTTTCGTTAAAAAGATTTAGTCTACTGCGTTAAGGCTTTTCGGCAATGTACACAAAAGAATTTTCGACGTTCATTCACACTAGGCCGGCTGGCTTTTTGTAGCTGTCTGCAGCACAACGGTGGCGAGGATAATTTCGTCCTGATGCTGTTCGTCTGCGTCGTTTATTAGCAGCCGTGATGTGCTGAAGTACTGGTACACTATTTGGTTGGTTGCAGAGACCGGCAGAATCACTGAAAACAAGATACGGTAATTGTAACTATTGATAGTCGAGCAAGCGATGCGTGTAGGTGTTACAGCGTTCTCGCATCACATCATATAAGTCACTGCACCCCGTGCAGAAAAGCACGTGCAGTGAAAGCGAGAATTAGGGAGACAAAAATATGCGAGGTTGAAGTTGCACCTATTGAAACAAATTTGTTATGAATAATTGTGCGGTATTGATTCTGTGAAAGTAGCAGGTCGCACAAACCACGGTTGTTGCGAAGAGGCTCTTGTGGCAGCAAAGCTCATGGATACCCTTCAGAAAGGTCACGCGAACTTAATAAAACCAATGTCGAACATCGTTCGCTTCGGCCACTTGATACGTTTCTGTAAGCCCGTGTGCTCATATTTGGGTAAAAGATATAGAACCTCACGTGGTCGAAATTTCCCACTACGCCCTCCACTACAGCGTCTCTTATAAACTTATGGTGGTTTCGTGACGTTAAACCCACCATATCAATCAATTTATACCATTCTGAAAACTAGGGCGATGTGTTCCCGTGAATCGTGCGCGGCATTCCACGCAGATCTAAATGTCACCTATCCGCCGCGCACCTTCCGTGTGCGAAGTCGCGCTTGGCCAAGCAAAGGTAATTGTACGCGACATGTGAGAATGCTTTAAATTACTGGTTACTATCGCTAAATTTTATAACTGACGTTTTACTAGAGCCATGCACTCTATTCTGTCGCCGATGTTATTATCTAAGGCAAAGATACATTGTCGACCAAACTAAGTAGCTAGGTTTAGAAATAAACGTGACAGTAAGTTTGTCCTTCGTAGCGTATACATTAGCTTATAGCCACACGGATCTGTGCTCTGCAGTGTGTGCGAATCTAATGCAAACAAACAAAAAAGGTTAACTTGTTGGTTTATTGTTTTATTACTTTTGGCTCCCAGACTATCTGATTGCCTGACTGCTAGCTCGTGTAGCATTTTAACAGTTCTTGTCTTCCAGTCAACAGTTCTTGTCTTGCAGCAAAAAAGCATTCAGGGATGCTGCGCGTCGTCTTCTTTACGCGTGATAAGAGGTAAGGCGCCGCGATTTTTAAGCAGCATAGTGTTTTTCATTCGAGTAACGAAGCGTTCCGGGTTCTCGTGGAATTCAATGAGCAACGCGCACTTCAATAACAAGTTCTTATTTTTCTTCTCCAAAATATCAGCGCATATGTCATCCAACCACATGCGCACGCTGCCCTGACAACGGCCGATCATCTCTTCTTCGAGCCTGTCGACGAGCTCATTCGCGCGCTGCCTCCGAAGCGCCATTTCATCGAGCTGGTCGACTTTCGTGGCCATGGCGGCGACAAGTTCGGAGCAGAGCTGGGAGACGCCGGTTGCAACCGGATCACAGCCTGAGCACACCGGGGTTGTAGTGAGAGCTGCGTCGGTGGCGTTTTCTTGGCGCGCCCGGGCGTCGATGGCCTTCGCTACCACAACCTTGCACAGTCGCACTCTCGAAGCGAGCGAGTCGCGCAAGGCTGAGACCCCTGAAGTCACGTTGGCGAGAAGGCGCTCGCTCTGCTCCGCGTCATCGCGGACGCGACGAAGCCCTTTTTCTTGCGCCAGCAGCGTCGTCACGCGCTTTGCTAGCTTCTCACGCTTGGCTAGCAAGTCCTGGACATGCAGGCAGTTGCGGGCCCTGTCCACGTCAATCTTCAGCGCGAGAGTTGCGCAACGCGCCAGCTCTTTCGGTAGTCTTGACTCCTTGTTTTTTTCCAGGCCGTCGCGCACTTGTTTCGTGACAAGGCGAGAAAGTGCGACACGCGCTGCTTTGAGCAGTGGAAGGTGCAACAACATGGGGCGCTTCGCGTAACGCGCGTCGCTTGACGAAGCACTCCACGATTCGGCGTCCATGTACACGTCAGTCAATTTACTCACGAGCACGGCGCAGTATTTTTCTTCGCTGCACGCCTTGTACTCGGCAGCTTTGCTCAAAACAACAGATTCGAATCTTTGGATCGATTCCAAGTATTCTCCTATTGGAGGTGAAGCGCTGTCACCGTTTCCGGGGCAGGTTCTGAGTCTCCGTCGAAGCGCGGCGAAATCGATACGCTTCTTGGGGCACAACTTCTTTTCGGCATCCAAGTAAGACAAAAGAGGATCTGCTTCGGACTCTGTCGACGTCGTGTCATCATGGGAAGAGGCGGCCACATCGATGACGTCGCTTACCTTGTCCACGACCTCGTTTACGAAGCCTTTTGTCTTACTTGAATCACTGACGACGCCGAGCCGACCTAGCCTTGCTTGTAGCTTTTCTTCAGCACGAACCAAGTCGTCCTGAGTGGGTTTGTAGACGTTCATCTCCGGGTTCCGGCTACCTGAAAGAATTCAGAAAGTTACAACGGGTCATGCAGCGGACCTCTCAAAACAAACAGACGGTGCAGCCACAGAACACCTACCAGTTTGCTGCGTATGGCAATGGCAGCTTGATACGTATGGCAATGGCGATGCCAAAGGTAATGTGGGCAACATTAGCAATATCAGTGGCGATAATCTCAAATGAGGTGCTGAAGACAAAATTATTTCATTTCATTTATTTTACCCTCAATCGCACAATGCTTTACAGAGAGGAGTGGAGTACAAAAAAATAATAAACTATAAACAAGAGGAAACATAGTAACATCAAAATAAAGATTACAAGACATGTAAATTTGATGTTAGCCAATACACTGATTGTATGTGTAAGTACCATCAGAAACATGGGGGAAACAGAGTACAATAATATAAATGTACAATATACACTTCACGCGTCATCACGTAAGTATTCGTCTATTGTAGAAGAAAACAAGTCATGATTTGACAAGGAAACCATTACCAAGGAAAGCTGGTTCTAGTCGTTGGATTATGCTGTTAATCTGTGCGATAATAATTAAAACAAAATATTTTGAAACCACTATTTGTGGCAGTGTACTAAATTTAAAAGCGCAATTGATTTGGGTATTCAATACACCGAAAAATAGGCAGAGACTGCTGCGGCGCACGAGCCACCCCCACACAATAATGGCTGCTGCGCCGCACGGAAGTGGCGTCATGCATTTTTGGTTAGGCGCTTTGTTTGAATAGTCAGGAGTGTATATATATATATATATATATATATATATATATATATATATATAATGGAAAGAAGTGTATATTTAAGGGCTCATTTTTCTGTGTTTTTAACACAATATTAATGAGATCTAACAGACAGTACTGCCAAGGAACGTACAGAGAAAGTTAAGAGAACCAATGGAATGTAAATAAGAAGAAAGGAAAGTGGATGAAAACACAACCAGCCGTGAGCAGGAATAGAACCTACGACCTTCGAATAACGCGTTCGATGCTCTAACCACTGAGCTACCACAGTGGCCTTCCCTCCATCCACTTTTTTGGGTTTATATGTGAATTTAGAAGTACAAGTGACAGTCAGTGCCATCTATAAGCCAAACGAGTGTGAAAACACTCTTATGCGCATGTTTGGCGACATGTAGCACGTGAACTTATTATGAGCGGGCAGCTGATTAATTGATCTCCTGTATATATATATATATATATATATATATATATAACACACAATAAAATTTAACACAATATAACACATAACAATAAAATTTGATTCTGATTCTGAATTTGATTCTGAATGGAAAGAATTGTATATTTAAGGGCTCGTTTTTCCGTGTTTTTAACAGAATAATAATGAGATCTAACAGAAAGTACTGCCAAAGAATGTACAGGGGAAGTTATTAGAACCAATGGAATGTATATAAGAAGAAAGGAAAGTGGATAAAAACACAACCAGCAGTGAGCAGGAATCGAACCTACGACCTTCGAATAACGCGTTAGATGCTCTAACCACTGAGCTACCACAGCGGCTTTCCCTCCATCCACTTTTTTGGGTTTATATGTGAATTTAGAAGTACGAGTGACAGTCAGTGCCATCTATAAGCCAAACGACGAGTGTGAAAACACTCTTATGCGCATGTTTGGCGTCACGTAGCACGTGAACTTATTATGAGTGGGCAGCTGATTATTTGATCTCCTGTATATATATATATATATATATATATATATATATATATATATATATATATACATATTACATACATACATACATACATATATACATACATATATATATATATATATATATATATTTACATATTATATTATTACATATATATATATATTTTATAATGATATACAAATTTTTGCTGAACACACATTTCCTCGTGGCACACTGAGGAACTTCTTATAAAGTTTAAGGCCTCGCATATGTAAACATTTACAATCGATCCGAAGATGCACTTGACTCTAAATGAGTAAGTTTGTTATGTAGTGTATATAAAGAAAGGTCGATCGGCACAACCACAACTACAGTCGCACACGAAAACAATATTAGCTGGACCCTGTGGGCCGCTTTCATGGCATAGCTTAAGCTGACACTGATCGTCCAACGATACTAAAATATGCAAAGATTGCCTGATGGATTTCAGGCAGTACTGAAGGGTAGGGCACGAATCTATCGTTCTACTCATGAGCAGTGCACAAAATTCAACATCAGTACGAACCCATTCAGCTAAAAATTTTGATTAGGATTTCTTCATTAAAGAGACTGACAAGTCGCCAGAATGTGTAATTGGAGGTGGAAATCAAAAATTGTGAATTGAACTGCATTCTTTTTGCAACTTGAGTGGCATTTCCTTTCAAGATTGCACTTAAAAAGCCTAAAAATCAGTATGTCTTGCAGCCTCTTTGTTTACTGCAAATTATTTGATGCTTTAACATGCAATAAAATTAGTGGTCAAAGTTACAGCATATATCCATATTATCTGCGCCAACATTATTCGGTGCTGCCTACGCAGAGGAGTCAACCCTCGAAAAGCAGCACTGTCATCGTGGTAAACGGTGCGAAATATCTGCATTTCACACGCACATGAAATGCATGCTTTTGTAGCAAACTGCAATGCACAAACATATAAAGCTTTATGCTGATCTCCCTCTGTTTGCTGCCTGTGTAGTGTGACACTTCATAGCAGTCAGAGACCCAAAAATTCTTAAAATGTTTCCAGGACTTTCTGTGTTAGCCCTAGATGTACTCATGAAAGCCATGTCAAACAAAAAGAAACAAGCCCCGAAAATTCTCTTTTTTCGCTGCATGTTTATACAATCAGACCAGTAAGCTTTCTATTGCAGAAAAGACAGCTACTCTAAAAATTGATATTCGGTCCAATTAACTGCTTTATGCTTCAAGCCATATTATTATGTTAAACGGGTGTGCTGTTTTACATAATCTGGTATGCATGAACTCTTGAACCTGGCACCATATAGGTTGAAAGACACAGAGTTCGAGACAAACCTAGTTTCCCGTGGAGCATCCTTATGCACTATAACAACACATGTTAATCTATTTAGTTAATCAGAACGAGGTGAAAACAGCTCGCCCTTGAAAAGCACGGGCAGAATGAATGACGCCTGCACCTCGTGCTCCCTGTACGATCTCGTTGAGGGTGCAGTTTTCAGCTTATCCTTATGCAATTTCGCATTTATAACATTGTTCGCTGCATATTCTTTGTGGCATTAAAGTGTGTGATACCACCATGAGTAGCCCACGTAATTTATAAAAATAGAATTCAAGATAGCTCGATTGAAAAATAACAAAGTGCATCCAGCACCATGTCCTGTAGCCATTCTTTAGGCAAGTGGCAGAATGATTTATTCTTCAAAACATGCCTTAGTTGTAACCACTACAAGAGCAAACTCATACACTGGCACATTCTGCTTGCCTCTTCAGATTATAAGGTACCTTTTTTACACCAGAAAATCTGCAAGAAGAATGGAAGTGATGTATTTGTGAAGAAAGAAAAGTAGAAGGAAAAAAGATAACCTGCCCTGGACAGGGACTGAGCCTGCGAACTTCGAATAACATGTCCGATGCTCGATCAACTGAGCTACCATGGCGGCTATCGCCCTTCCATATTGTACGGCATATATGTGCATTTAATCTTGGAAGAGTCAGTCAGCGCTGCCTGTTACCATTATAGCGAAAGTGGGACACCTTTGTTTGCCTACTGGATATCGCATTACAATTACTTCCAATATCCCTATACTTCTTTGGCAGCATTATGCATCTGTTAGTTCTCAGAAAATCTGCTAGTCACAGGAGGTGGCATTTATTCCCCTCCCACCTAAATGCATGTACTTGAACACACGCACAACTGATCAAAAAAAAACAAGTCACACGCCGCTAAGATTACTGAGATTCAGATTCATGAGTGAAGAAAAGAACTATAAATTTAAGGGTTCGTTGTCTTTGTTTAACACATTATAATGAGAACTAGCAGACAATGATGCCAAACAAACTAGAGGTGATGTTATCAAAATAACGTCGACAAAATTGTGAAAATAAAAGTGAACGAAAACGTAACATGGCGGCAAGTTACTAATGGGTTGACATTGTTTGACAATTGAATTGACATTACATTTATAAACATCTCTATATTTTCCTTGGTAATGTTGTCGGGTAATTCTCAGTATTAGTGTGGTGAGTAGGCTGACAAAGAAAGGATATGGCATTGATACTTCTTTTGACACACAAAATAGTTTGAGGATCCTAAAAGAGCGGAAGCTGCTTTGAGTAGACCAGAATATTTAGTTGGAGCGAAAAAAAAACGTACACACATTTTAACCAGTGCTTTCAAACACATTTTTAGGCACAAAAGTTTATGCTGCCATTAATGTTAAGTTACATTACTTTTGTCACCACTATGCACTGTAGCAGGTAGCAGTTAGAGTGGTGATAGTTAAGCATTAATCAAGCACACTGAAAGTACTACGCCGCTGAAAGTACTACGCTGCGAAGATAGGTGCGCGGAAAAGTATTGCCAGAAAGAAGCGCGAAAAATGATAGCCGCGTTTGACAACGGCCGTGCAAACGCGGGGAACAAACGACGGTTGTTTGTTTATACGCACTCAGTTAAGGCCGCGTGTCATCTGCTCACGCAACACAATGAAAGCAACAGTTACAATATACTTGCTGAAAGTATTACGTACCGTTTGGGTCGTAATAATTGGGTGTTGCAAAACGTATGCGACATCGAACAACTAGGTTTCCTGGAGATGCGTCGCCGCGCCTGAATGCGCCGATTCGATTCTGGATGCGACGCCCCTGGCGGACAGCACACGCAAAAGAGAAGGAGGGTGCGGGAGGCGGGCCGAACGGCCCGGCGAACTGACTGCGCGGACACAGAAAAATTAAGGAGGCTATGCTTCAATCACCGAAGAAGCCCAGACAACTCGCGCGTCTCCGTATCAAGGATCAACAGACGCTCGACAGCCGCCGTTACAATCTTCGATGACGCTTCGTGGAATACCAGCCGGTGACCGTGTTTGGGTGTGGATGCCGATACGCCGACGTGGACTAACTGGGAAAGCTTCTGTGACGGTACTTCGGACCATACAGGGTGGTTCGACGTCTCGGGCCCACTTGATTACGAGTTTGTCCCCGACGGCATCACGAACACTCAACGACGGCCGATCACGACCTGAAGTCTTCATATTTCCATATCGCGCGCCATAAGCAGCTTTCATGCACGTTAACAAACTGAAACAGGTGTTTTTGTAATTAGTGTTGTATCATAATTTTATTAAATTGTGAAACTTTCTTGCATTATTGTTGTAGCTTCATCCTTAGTTTAAAGCATCGGGACAATGCCTTTTTCAGAGGGGGGTAATGCCACGTTCCATTTCTAAAGTTTTGTTATTGCCCCAAAACACTACTTATTTCTCAGCACACAAAACGCGTGTGCAGTTTTCGAGAAGCTTCCCAACTTCCGAACTTTAGTAGATCATTTCGATAAGATCACGCCCACTCTGTGAACTGTACAGATTTTTCTGGAACCTACGCCACCGCCAGTGATAACGCTAGAACATCCGATGGCAAGAGTATAAATGCCGACGCACTTCGCCGCTTGTGAGTAGTTGATCGAGGGCCAATGGTCCGTTCGCTGCTATCGTTCCAACACTGCTACTTTCCGTTTACCGGGCACAGGTTCGCCCAAATAAACAGTCGAATTCCAATACAGTCTCCTGTCTTCGGCCACGTCACAACCCCATGACAATATGGTGAAACGTAAGCAACATTTTTAGCGAGCCGACGTGCGGTTATTTCGACGGAGCACGTGCGCATGGCGCCACGACGCCCACCGTGAAGAGGCGCCCTGCTAAATAAACCCCAAAAAAGCCCGGTAATTCGTAGAGAAGACTGCAGCGGTTACCTTCTGTCAATTCATGTTTACTGAGACAAACCGTGGTGGCCTGCATCTGCATCTTGCTATTGAGCGGAAAGTTAAATAAGGCATGTTTGATGAAACCGAGCACTTTCGTTAAAAAGATTTAGTCTACTGCGTTAAGGCTTTTCGGCAATGTACACAAAAGAATTTTCGACGTTCATTCACACTAGGCCGGCTGGCTTTTTGTAGCTGTCTGCAGCACAACGGTGGCGAGGATAATTTCGTCCTGATGCTGTTCGTCTGCGTCGTTTATTAGCAGCCGTGATGTGCTGAAGTACTGGTACACTATTTGGTTGGTTGCAGAGACCGGCAGAATCACTGAAAACAAGATACGGTAATTGTAACTATTGATAGTCGAGCAAGCGATGCGTGTAGGTGTTACAGCGTTCTCGCATCACATCATATAAGTCACTGCACCCCGTGCAGAAAAGCACGTGCAGTGAAAGCGAGAATTAGGGAGACAAAAATATGCGAGGTTGAAGTTGCACCTATTGAAACAAATTTGTTATGAATAATTGTGCGGTATTGATTCTGTGAAAGTAGCAGGTCGCACAAACCACGGTTGTTGCGAAGAGTACTGCTCTTGTGGCAGCAAAGCTCATGGATACCCTTCAGAAAGGTCACGCGAACTTAATAAAACCAATGTCGAACATCGTTCGCTTCGGCCACTTGATACGTTTCTGTAAGCCCGTGTGCTCATATTTGGGTAAAAGATATAGAACCTCACGTGGTCGAAATTTCCCACTACGCCCTCCACTACAGCGTCTCTTATAAACTTATGGTGGTTTCGTGACGTTAAACCCACCATATCAATCAATTTATACCATTCTGAAACTAGGGCGATGTGTTCCCGTGAATCGTGCGCGGCATTCCACGCAGATCTAAATGTCACCTATCCGCCGCGCACCTTCCGTGTGCGAAGTCGCGCTTGGCCAAGCAAAGGTAATTGTACGCGACATGTGAGAATGCTTTAAATTACTGGTTACTATCGCTAAATTTATAACTGCTTTATACTTCAGAGCCATATCTATTATGTCACCGGTGTGCTGTTTTACATAATCTGGTATGCATGAACTCTTGAACCTGGCACCATATAGGTGAAAGCACAGAGTTTCGAGACAAACCTAGTTTCCCGTGGAGCATCCTTATGCACTTAACAACACATGTTAATCATTAGTTAATCAGAACAGGTGAAAACAGCTCGCCCTGAAAAGCACGGGCAGAATGAATGATGCCTGCACCTCGTGCTCCCTTAATCTCGTTGAGGGTGCAGTTTTCAGCTTATCCTTATGCAATTTCGCATTTATCTGATTGCCTGCTGCTATTCTTTGTGGCATTAAAGTGTTGATACCACCATGAACAGCCCACGTAATTTATAAAAATAGAATTCAAGATAGCTCGATTGAAAAATAACGCGTGCATCCAGCACCATGTCCTGTAGCCATTCTTTAGGCAAGTGGCAGAATGTTTTTCTTCAAAACATGCCTTAGTTGTAACCACTACAAGAGCAAACTCATACACTGGCACATTCTGCTTGCCTCTTCAGATTATAAGGTACCTTTTTTACACCAGAAAATCTGCAAGAAGAATGGAAGTGATGTATTTGTGAAAGAAAAGTAGAAGGAAAAAAGATAACCTGCCCTGGACAGGGACTGAGCCTGCGAACTTCGAATAACATGTCCGATGCTCGATCAACTGAGCTACCATGGCGGCTATCGCCCTTCCATATTGTACGGCATATATGTGCATTTAATCTTGGAAGAGTCAGTCAGCGCTGCCTGTTACCATTATAGCGAAAGTGGGACACCTTTGTTTGCCTACTGGATATCGCATTACAATTACTTCCAATATCCCTATACTTCTTTGGCAGCATTATGCATCTGTTAGTTCTCAGAAAATCTGCTAGTCACAGGAGGTGGCATTTATTCCCCTCCCACCTAAATGCATGTACTTGAACACACGCACAACTGATCAAAAAAAAAACAAGTCACACGCCGCTAAGATTACTGAGATTCAGATTCATGAGTGAAGAAAAGAACTATAAATTTAAGGGTTCGTTGTCTTTGTTTAACACATTATAATGAGAACTAGCAGACAATGATGCCAAACAAACTAGAGGTGATGTTATCAAAATAACGTCGACAAAATTGTGAAAATAAAAGTGAACGAAAACGTAACATGGCGGCAAGTTACTAATGGGTTGACATTGTTTGACAATTGAATTGACATTACATTTTATAACATCTCTATATTTTCCTTGGTAATGTTGTCGGGTAATTCTCAGTATTAGTGTGGTGAGTAGGCTGACAAAGAAAGGATATGGCATTGATACTTCTTTTGAACACAAATAGTTTGAGGATCCTAAAAGAGCGGAAGCTGCTTTGAGTAGACCAGAATATTTAGTTGGAGCGAAAAAAAACGTACACACATTTTAACCAGGCTTTCAAACACATTTTTAGGCACAAAAGTTTATGCTGCCAGTAATGTTAAGTTACATTACTTTTGTCACACTATGCACTGTAGCAGGTGCAGTTAGAGTGGTGATAGTTAAGCATTAATCAAGCACACTGAAAGTACTACGCCGCTGAAAGTACTACGCTGCGAAGATAGGTGCGCGGAAAAGTATTGCCAGAAAGAAGCGCGAAAATGATAGCCGCGTTTGACAACGGCCGTTGCAAACGCGGGGAACAAACGACGTTGTTTGTTATACGCACTCAGTTAAGGCCGCGTGCATCTGCTCACGCAACACAATGAAGCAACAGTTACAATTATACTTGCTGAAAGTATTACGTACCGTTTTGGTCGTAAATAATTGGTGTTGCAAACGTATGCGACACGAACAAAGGTTTCCTGGAGATGCGTCGCCCGCGCCCTGAATGCGCCGATTCGATTCGGGATGCGAGCGCCCCTGGCGGACAGCACACGCAAAAGAGAGGAGGGTGCGGGAGGCGGCCGAACGGGCCCGGCGAACTGACTGCGCGGACACAGAAAATAAAGGAGGCTATGCTTCAACTCACCGAAGAAGCCAGACAACTCGCGCGTCTCCGTATCAAGGATCAACAGACGCTCGACAGCCGCCGTTACAATCTTCGATGACGCTTCGTGGAATACCAGCCCGGTGAACAGTGTTTGGGTGTGGATGCCGATACGCCGACGTGGACTAACTGGAAAGCTTCTGTGACGGTACTTCGGACAATACAGGGTGGTTCGACGTCTCGGCCCACTTGATTACGAGGGTTGTCCCCGACGGCATCACGAACACTCAACGACGCCGATCACGACCTGAAGTCTTCCATATCGCGCGCCTCAAGCCGTTTCATGCACGTTAACAAACTGAAACAGTGTTTTTTGTATATTGTTGTATCATAATTTATTCATTGTACTTTCTTGCCTTATTGTTGTAGCTTCATCTTTAGTTAAAGCATCGGGACAATGCCTTTTTCAGAGGGGGGTAATGCCACGTTTCCATTTCTAAAGTTTTGTTATTGCCCCAAAACACTACTTATTTCTCAGCACAAAACGCGTGTGCAGTTTTCGAGAAGCTTCCCCAACTTCCGAACTTTAGTAGATCATTTCGATAAGATCACGCCCACTCTGTGAACTGTACAGATTTTTCTGGAACCTACGCCACCGCCAGTGATAACGCTAGAACATCCGATGGCAAGAGTATAAATGCCGACGCACTTCGCCGCTTGTGAGTAGTTGATCGAGGGCCAATGGTCCGTTCGCTGCTATCGTTCCAACACTGCTACTTTCCGTTTACCGGGCACAGGTTCGCCCCAAATAACAGTCGAATTCCCAATACAGTCTCCTGTCTTCGGCCACGTCACAACCCCATGACAATATGGTGAAACGTAAGCAACATTTTTAGCGAGCCGACGTGCGGTTATTTCGACGGAGCACGTGCGCATGGCGCCACGCCGCCCACCGTGAAGAGGCGCCCTGCTAAATAAACCCCAAAAAAGCCCGGTAATTCGTAGAGAAGACTGCAGCGGTTACCTTCTGTCAATTCATGTTTACTGAGACAAACCGTGGTGGCCTGCATCTGCATCTTGCTATTGAGCGGAAAGTTAAATAAGGCATGTTTGATGAAACCTGAGCACTTTCGTTAAAAAGATTTAGTCTACTGCGTTAAGGCTTTTTCGGCAATGTACACAAAGAATTTCGACGTTCATTCACACTAGGCCGGCTGGCTTTTGTAGCTGTTCTGCAGCACAACGGTGGCGAGGATGAATTTCGTCCTGATGCTGTTCGTCTGCGTCGTTTATTAGCAAGCCGTGATGTGCTGAAGTACTGGTACACTATTTGGTTGGTTGCAGAGACCGGCAGCAGAATCACTGAAAACAAGAACGGTAATTGTAACTATTGATAGTCGAGCAAGCGATGCGTGTAGGTGTTACAGCGTTTCTCGCATCACATCATATAAGTCACTGCACCCCGTGCAGAAAAGCACGTGCAGTGAAAGCGAGAATTAGGGAGACAAAAATATGCGAGGTTGAAGTTGCACCTATTGAAACAAAATTTGTTATGAATAATTGTGCGGTATTGATTCTGTGAAAGTAGCAGGTCGCACAAACCACGGTTGTTGCGAAGAGTACTGCTCTTGTGGCAGCAAAGCTCATGGATACCCTTCAGAAAGGTCACGCGAACTTAATAAAACCAATGTCGAACATCGTTCGCTTCGGCCACTTGATACGTTTCTGTAAGCCCGTGTGCTCATATTTGGGTAAAAGATATAGAACCTCACGTGGTCGAAATTTCCCACTACGCCCTCCACTACAGCGTCTCTTATAAACTTATGGTGGTTTCGTGACGTTAAACCCACCATATCAATCAATTTATACCATTCTGAAAACTAGGGCGATGTGTTCCCGTGAATCGTGCGCGGCATTCCACGCAGATCTAAATGTCACCTATCCGCCGCGCACCTTCCGTTGTGCGAAGTCGCGCTTGGCAAGCAAAGGTAATTGTACGCGACATGTGAGAATGCTTTAAATTACTGGTTACTATCGCTAAATTTTATAACTGACGTTTTACTAGAGCCATGCACTCTATTCTGTCACCGATGTTATTATCTAAGGCAAAGATACATTGTCGACCAAACTAAGTAGCTAGGTTTAGAAATAAACGTGACAGTAAGTTTGTCCTTCGTAGCGTATACATTAGCTTATAGCCACACGGATCTGTGCTCTGCAGTGTGTGCGAATCTAATGCAAACAAACAAAAAAGGTTAACTTGTTGGTTTATTGTTTTATTACTTTTGGCTCCCAGACTATCTGATTGCCTGACTGCTAGCTCGTGTAGCATTTTAACAGTTCTTGTCTTCCAGTCAACAGTTCTTGTCTTGCAGCAAAAAAGCATTCAGGGATGCTGCGCGTCGTCTTCTTTACGCGTGATAAGAGGTAAGGCGCCGCGATTTTTAAGCAGCATAGTGTTTTTCATTCGAGTAACGAAGCGTTCCGGGTTCTCGTGGAATTCAATGAGCAACGCGCGCTTCAATAACAAGTTCTTATTTTTCTTCTCCAAAATATCAGCGAATATGTCATCCAACCACATGCGCACGCTGCCCTGACAACGGCCGATCATCTCTTCTTCGAGCCTGTCGACGAGCTCATTCGCGCGCTGCCTCCGAAGCGCCATTTCATCGAGCTGGTCGACTTTCGTGGCCATGGCGGCGACTAGTTCGGAGCAGAGCTGGGAGACGCCGGTTGCAACCGGATCACAGCCTGAGCACACCGGGTTGTAGTGAGAGCTGCGTCGGTGGCGTTTTCTTGGCGCGCCCGGACGTCGATGGCCTTCGCTACCACAACCTTGCACAGTCGCACTCTCGAAGCGAGCGAGTCGCGCAAGGCTGAGACCCCTGAAGTCACGTTGGCGAGAAGGCGCTCGCTCTGCTCCGCGTCATCGCGGACGCGACGAAGCCCTTTTTCTTGCGCCAGCAGCGTCGGCACGCGCTTTGCTAGCTTCTCACGCTTGGCTAGCAAGTCCTGGACATGCAGGCAGTTGCGGGCCCTGTCCACGTCAATCTTCAGCGCGAGAGTTGCGCAACGCGCCAGCTCTTTCGGTAGTCTTGACTCCTTGTTTTTTTCCAGGCCGTCGCGCACTTGTTTCGTGACAAGGCGAGAAAGTGCGACACGCGCTGCTTTGAGCAGTGGAAGGTGCAACAACAACATGGGGCGCTTCGCGTAACGCGCGTCGCTTGACGAAGCACTCCACGATTCGGCGTCCATGTACACGTCAGTCAATTTACTCACGAGCACGGCGCAGTATTTTTCTTCGCTGCACGCCTTGTACTCGGCAGCTTTGCTCAAAACAACAGATTCGAATCTTTGGATCGATTCCAAGTATTCTCCTATTGGAGGTGAAGCGCTGTCACCGTTTCCGGGGCAGGTTCTGAGTCTCCGTCGAAGCGCGGCGAAATCGATACGCTTCTTGGGGCACAACTTCTTTTCGCATCCAAGTAAGACAAAAGAGGATCTGCTTCGGACTCTGTCGACGTCGTGTCATCATGGGAAGAGGCGGCCACATCGATGACGTCGCTTACCTTGTCCACGACCTCGTTTACGAAGCCTTTTGTCTTACTTGAATCACTGACGACGCCGAGCCGACCTAGCCTTGCTTGTAGCTTTTCTTCAGCACGAACCAAGTCGTCCTGAGTGGGTTTGTAGACGTTCATCTCCGGGTTCCGGCTACCTGAAGGAATTCAGAAAGTTACAACGGGTCATGCAGCGGACCTCTCAAAACAAACAGACGGTGCAGCCACAGAACACCTACCAGTTTGCTGCGTATGGCAATGGCAGCTTGATACGTATGGCAATGGCGATGCCAAAGGTAATGTGGGCAACATTAGCAATATCAGTGGCGATAATCTCAAATGAGGTGCTGAAGACAAAATTATTTCATTTCATTATTTTACCCTCAATCGCACAATGCTTTACAGAGAGGAGTGGAGTACAAAAAAATAATAAACTATAAACAAGAGGAAACATAGTAACATCAAAATAAAGATTACAAGACATGTAAATTTGATGTTAGCCAATACACTGATTGTATGTGTAAGTACCATCAGAAACATGGGGGAAACAGAGTACAATAATATAAATGTACAATATACACTTCACGCGTCATCACGTAAGTATTCATCTATTGTAGAAGAAACAAGTCATGATTTGACAAGGAAACCATGTCTGAGGAAAGGTGGTTCCAGTCGATGGATTATGCCGTGAATCTATGCGATAATATTTAAAACAAAATATTTTGAAATCACTATTTGTGGCAGTGTACTAAATTTAAAAGCACAATTGATTTGGGTATTCAATACACCAAAAAATAGGCAGAAACTGCTGCGCCGCGCAGCGCACGAGACACCCTGACACAGAAACGGCTGCTGCGCCGCATTGTAGTGACGTCATGCATTTTTGGTTAGGCGCTTTGTTTGAATAGTCTGGTGTATATATATATATATATATATATTATATATAAATATATATATATATAAAGTGTATACCTAAGGGCTCGTTTTCCCGTGTTTTTAACACAATAATTATGATATCTAACAGACAGTACTGCCAAGGAATGTACAGGGGAAGTTATTAGAACCAATGGAATGTAATAAGAAGAAAGAAAATTGGATGAAAGAACAACCAGCCGTGAGCAGAAATTGAACCTACGACCTTCGAATAACGCGTTCGATGCTCTAACCACTGAGCAACGACAGCGGCCTTCCCTCCATCCACTTTTTGGGGTTTATATGTGAATTTAGAAGTAGGAGTGACAGTCATCGCCAACTATAATCCGAACGACGAGTGTGAAAACACTCTTATGCGCGTGTTTGGCGTCACGTAGCACGTGAACTTATTATGAGCGGGCAGCTGATTAATTGATCTCCTATATATATATATATATATATATATATATATATATATATATATAGTGTGTTTCATTTGCTTGTTTCTAGTCTTCTCTATTGTCTATCCTGTGTCATTGCCCTTTCCGCGCATTTACACGTCGTGAGTAACAAATGTTTTGCCGAATTTTCTACTGAGCTGAAATGCGAAAAAAGGCATACGCTGTTTAGAGACACAAAAAAAGGTGTGGCAATGATGTTTATTGTGTGAACTTTACGACGAAAAAAGCCGCACGCATGCGGCTGTGTTTCGCAAAAGTAGAAACGATTCGTAGTTTAGTAAGCGCTCTATTATATATGTGTGATGGTTGCAAGCAGCTCTTCCGAACAAATAAAACAAAAACCGCCAGGCCTGCGCAGAACGCGGAGAGGATTTACAGCGAAAGCTGAAAGAGCAGCCTTTTTAGAGCCTATTTTAAACAATATTGGGGCAACTACTGCAATCACATTTGCGTGGCACCCATTGTGCTATAATTGTATGACGCGTTCACTAAGCCATTATTCGTCATTCTTCGTAAAAGTCTTGTACTCGTGACACAGAGGCGTAGCCAGGGGTGGCACACTAGGCAAGTGCGTCCCCCTCTCCCCCGTCCCAATTTTTTTGACGAGGCATGGAGAGTGTAAAATGGCCATATTACGGGGGTGGCCCTAAAGGCGTGAAAAATAGGTGCGAAAATGGGTTATTTTAGTGATTCACGGGCCGCTCTAGCGTCGCTGCAAAGTCCTACAAAACTCTTTTCAAGCGCTTCCCTGTTATGTGAGACCTTAAAAGAACACGCAAAAACGAGAGAAACGAACCACTTGATTGCATTTCAATGAATACCAGGATATGACGCCGCTGCGACCACACTTACCTCTGGCCGACTGGGCTCGCCCTACGCCATCTCCTGACGCCGACAAGAGCTCTCGCTGAGTGGTGCCCCGTCTTTGTACTTGTGCGACCGTGTCCATCTTCCCTAACTTCTCCTTACTTCTGGACATGTCGCTGTTCCTGCGCCACGCTCTCTCCTTCCCCCTCTCTCTATACCTTTTAATCCTTCCTTACCCCCGCCCCCCTTGTGAGCTACTGTTGAGGTGTCCTCCCCCGGAGAGACAGTTACGGGGCTCACTTTTCTCTTTTTTCATCTAAACTTCACTCCCCTTCTCTCCCCTAGGAGGAGAAGCCCGTGGACACAAGGAGCTTGTGCAGGCTCCTTCTCTCCCCAGTGCTTGGTCACCTGGGTAGTGCAATCTTGTCTGTCCTCCGTCACGTGTTTTATTTTGCTTTTACCTCTCATGTTTTATTTTGCTTCCACGACTACGCCGGCGAGGAGGCGCTGCACAGGCTTTCCCTTCCCTGTGTGCTGAGAGGTGTGCCTGAGTCCGTAGCTTCTTGCTGGACGCTGTAGGGTTTAGTGCTGCAGCTGCGAAGAGAGGAGGCTGAGGTGGAGGGCTGCGGTTGCCACTACATTTGTTTTAAAGATCATATTTTTTTCTTGTGGTACTTCAACACACAGAAAGTTTTTTTTTTCAGAACCCACTCTGGACCGTCCGGCAGGCCGAGGATGCAGCCCGAGTCCAGGGACTATGAGCCACCGCTAAAGCATCCGAGATCAAATGGCTGGCCCCATTGTGTTCAATAATATCTTTTCTTTCTAAAGGTTTTAACGGTTCCTCGATGCTCGCGCCCCGTTGCAGGGTGGAGTCTAACTTTGTAGGAGTGAGTGCTGCCTTACGATCGGCGGCCGCCATTCGGCTCCCCAGTCTTGTCCCGGCTGCGCATTTGTAATCTGCAGTAGGCTCAACGCATGGCAACCACAGCGGCGCGCTATTGGTCACACCCTCGCAGGGACGCCGCCGCGACGTGCGCCTAGCAACGGCCTCCGCGTCATACTCTCGTTGCCAAGTTGCGCCCACGAAACAAGCCGGCCAAACATGGAGGAAAAAAAATTGCCCGCAGCTTCCCTCGGGGGAACACTGAGGAGGATGCGGAGCATATAATTGGTTAACGGGGTGTTAAAGTGCGACTTACTTGGGTCGATGGCTAAATTGGTTAACGTGGTTGTGAAATGGGGTGTTAAATTGCGACTTACTTGGGTCGATGGCTAAATTAGTTAACGTGGTTGTAGGAGGGGGTGTTAAATGAGTGAACACGTACACACGTATGCGAAAGGGCGGCGCTGGTCGAAGGGACGTCGATCATTGTGTTTGTGGATTCGTTGGAATTCATTTCACTGCGACCTTGGACGTCGACGGGCCGTACAAACCAACCGACGAGCGGCAACTGAGCGAGCGAGCGCCGACCTTGAGTATATATACAGCGCGACGGCGCATGCGCTGTCAGCTGTCGAATGTTCTAGAAGGAGAAGCGCGCGCGGCACAGATGGTGGGCGACGGCGCGACGGCGCATGCGCGCGCGTCAGCTGTCGAATGTTCGAGAAGCGGTGCGGATGGCGCGGGACGGCGCACTACAAGGCGCGAGTATAAGATGCTTCCGCATCTAAAAAGAACTCAGGGCGCGCCGACTGTGCATTTTTGCGTGCGGCATGTTCGGCGCCTGCGCGTTGTCGCCACTTCAAGGAAGCCAACATGAGAAACACGACGCTCCGTGCACCTTTGTTTCTGGTAGGAGCAGTTCGGAAAGAGTCGCAAGTTAGTTTGACTGTGATGCTGCTAAGGTACTGTACCACCGATCATTAGGGTTTATGATGCGCCTGCCCGTCGAGATGTCTAAGCGCGTTTGGGCTCCATCGAGGAACGATGAGGTACCGCACATCACAAAGTGGAAGTATTGTAGGAAAATAAAAAAGCAATACTGTGTTGTGGGCGCCTTCCGCAGGCAAACTTCTGTCGATCGTGAGCACTTGTGTTTCGCGTACGTGCTCGTCAACAACAAGCTACCGCATGCGAGTGCCCGCGCGATCTGCAGAAACCTCGCATTTATCTGGTGAGATCAAGCTACATCTGCGTAACGCGCTTGTGCTCTCTTGCCGTGCACTTTTTTTGGAATAAACGCCCGGCGTCATAATCCAGGCCAGCGTTCTTTTCTTCTTAGGAATTAACTTTTCTTATGTGTGCGCTGGTGTGAAACCAATAAAACAAGCGCGAGATAGGTGGCAAGCCGCTTGAAAAGCTCCGTTCAAAGGATCCTTCTCAGGATAGCCGACATTCTCCTCGCCATGCGTCTATCTGACAGAACGACTTTCCAGTGAATCAAGGATGGTAGATGCGCAAGTATTCTTTTTTAGAAACAATTTGTGCCCCCAGAAAGTTTTGTACTAAAAGTGTATTACTGCATGTATGCATAAAGTGCAACTGCATGAACTGAAACTCCTTCTACCGAAAGCTTTAAATTTTAAGCGATCTGTAGCCATGAAGGCAATTCCTCCACATCTATAGTAGAAGATTAAGCCAAAATCTTTATCCTCTAATAATCAAAATAGCATCACTTTTATTAAAACTTCCGAAACTATGTAAGCAAAGCTTAGCCATTTACTTCAGGATATGCAGGGCATCCTCTATGTTTCTTCATACTCAGACTTTTAAAGATCGCGTGGTTTTGCGTAATACAGCCATTGGTTTTAGCAAGTGGTTTTCAGCAATAAGCGTCCTAATAGAAAACAGTTTTGGCAGCTTAAAGGAAACAATATGCCAGCTTGTTTGCCTTAAGCTCCACACCGTAATGTGGCTGTTTTTTGTGCCTCTGATGCTTCATAACTATGCATTAATTTTGGTGACTAGGAGTACACCCAGGTGGAATGTTAATAGCGCACTAAAATGAAGACACAAAGAAGGCACACACACGCACACTTTTGGAGTAGGAAGACCTAAATAATGGTGGTTCAGCACGGGGTGCCCAGTGAAATTAATAATCTTGTACCAGTGATATGCCTAACAATGTTGAGGTTTAGAGCGGTGAGAGAAATAGAGGAGAAAGGAAGCTTAAACTGATGGAAATCAGCAGATTTATTAGAATAAATACTTTCACTTGTAAGTGGCCATTCTTTACATATGATGCATAATTATTCACTTCAAACAATAAATATCATTGACAATAAGCAAAACAGTGTGCCACAAACAGATATTTCTTCATATACAAAACCTGTGCTTTTAGTACCTCACTCAATGCATCTTCCAGTCTCTCAGATGTTTGATTGCTTTTTGCCCACTTTGGGTAAGTCAGTGGCATCCTTGAGCAGCTTCTTTTTTATGTTAGAAAGCCTTTTGAAAGCAAAGCATTTCTTTAAAGAACAAAGGCACTTTGAGCACGTATATCTATCTAGAGGCCTGCATCTGGGTGCATCGAGCACACCTCCTTAACTTGGTATGAACTGAAAAAGGCACAGCAGGAATGACAATATGACGAACATGACTGTCTGGTTATGATATGTATACAATGAGTGTCCTGTTATGTACGTCATGAACTCTTTTTTCCAGTCACAGGCAGCATATGCCGTACACTGTGGTATGCGTCGCACGTGATGACAGTTTATAAATGTTGGCGATTGAAATGTGAGCAATTTAAATAAAATCTGGCACTGGCAGCATTGACCAAAATAATACAAAGAATAACAATCAGTAATTCTGCACAGCAGTCAAGTAGTTACCACAGAGTCACGGCATTTCTTGAAGCGGCTTATAAAAAAAGATTCTATGCAGACATCATATCAGTGTTATGTTAACTATGGCTGTAGGGCCGGCACTGTAGTCTGATATAAAACGGTAGTAAACTTGACACATGTGTACCTAAAATACAGCTGTCATGTTGAGTTCATGCCAATTGTGGTTCCAGGGTGGCATCCACTACTGTAAGTCATAATAAACAATTCATATGACTCGGCAAGCTTACATTCAAGTATTGCTCGACAACGTAAGGAATATGCTAATGAACAATCTTCACATTGTAATACCATAGCATGCACTTTGTTGTGATGAAACTGGCCAGCTGTGCTGTAAGATTAGTGCCGATGTGTCAGACCATAAGTTACCCTCTCAGCTCGTGTGTAGTTAACGTTTTTGCTAAGTCCTTATGAGCACGAAACTGCTAGATTTATCAAACACATTCATTCATGCAATGACACTTGGCTCAATGCCAAATATTGCATCATAGGTATCATCATTATGGACTACTTTGCATGAAATAGATTCCCACATTGTGTGAAATCTCCTTATTTTTCCTTCCCGAGTTCTTTTCTGTATTTTTTCTTCATGTTTAACCACCTCTGTTTCTCATGTGCAGTTCTTGATTATTTTTTAACTTTTGAAAGAGCTCCAGTCAACGAAAACAATCTCATTTTAATGTACTCTTACAATTCATACAGTGTTGGCTTTAACAGTTACTCGAAGGAAACAACAGCCTTGTGATATACATTGCTATATCTTTCATGACACTAGCCTGTTCATTGTCAGTGTTTTTTTATCATTGCACACAAAAGACATTGGTAAAAGAAGGCACATTTAAGACAACGCATAGCACTGTGATGTATTGAATGTGGCTTCTTTTGATGATGTCCTTTGTTTGCGCTACCATCAAGTTTCATGCTACTATACCAACTAGCCCAAATCACCACCCTCACAGATCATAGTATATGCATAGTGAACTGTTATTTCCATTTCAGAACACTTGAAATAATGTAGCACAAAATTTATCAAAGCACTCGCTGCATGTGTATGAGCTTCATTTAGATGTAGAGTGCATCCGATCTTGTACTGTCATCAATGTCTTTTCTTGTCCCCTGCAGTATCATGCCTCTCGTTTGAGTCGGCCTAATATGCTCCACGAAGGAGGGCACTTTATGCTAATGAGCTGCATCTTCTTAGCACTACCTTGCTTTGTGCATTGTTTCAAGTCATGTATTTATATAACAGGGTAGCAACGACCACAACTGTGCATACTTTTGGTAGTTGATAGTGCTCCTAACAAACAATCAAAACCCTCAAATGCTTCTTTCTACCTTACGAGTTATAAATTTGTGAGGAGGGAATGCAACTAGCACTTCCAATTCGCATCAATAATGGTACTAATGACAACAATGAAGAAAACAAAGCACGAAACCATCAAAGTGTTTACAAGATTCATATTACCTCCCTTTAAAAAGTGAACCATGAAATAATGTGGCAATTTGGCATGCTATTGATGCTGCTATCATTTGGGAGTCCCATACTGGCACTCTTTGACAGAAATATACACATTTCTGTGGAAACATCCCTACGTCAATCACTTGAATTCCATGCTTCGTAAATGCTCATGATTTCAAGGAAAGTTTTGAGACCATGATAACAGCTCATATTTTTGCATAGCTGTTTACCGCTGGCATGCGCAATAAGGAAAGAAATG
>WOVY01005212.1:0-53478 GCA_013436015.1 Rhipicephalus annulatus | reverse complement strand
AAGTTCTGTCCTGCAGGCCCAGACTCGTGGTGCAAGCACCGACGTGCTGAGGCGCAGGCCAGCCTGCACCGTGCCACACCCCCCCTCCTGACCAAGGCCAGGGTTTGGCAGTCCTCCCAATCTACAAGCGTCTCACAGATGCGAAGCTGCTTGCCCGGTGCCTCCACGGCAAGACACAGAACGCGGCCGAGTCCCTGAACAGCAAAATATGGCTGCTGTGTCCAAAGACCCGGTTTTGCTTCCCGGACTGCTGTGGAAACAGCCACAGCCATTGCAGTCCTGTGGTTCAAACCTGGGCCACGCGAGCTTTGAAAAGGTGCTGGAAGAGCTTGGGGTGCTTCCTTTCGGAGGCCCTGGTTACCCTCAGCGACCACCGAGACAGCATGCGCATGCACCAAGATGAATGTGCGTCAGACCGCTGAGGCGAGGGCACACCGTCGCAGTGCAGCCAAGAGGGCCCGGGTGGAAGAGTCCTGCCGCACCAGCCGGGAAGGGAAAACCTACGGTGCTGGAGAGTTTTAGACAACTGATATTCCCTCTGGACATGTGTGTATGTGTTCAGCACAAGTTTCGTGCTACTGCGTTTTTCATTTTTGTAAATACAGACTTTCAAACTTTCAAACGCGTTTTCTCATTTCGCAATTTTGGCCAATTTGCATTTTTTGCGGGAAGTGTTTCGGGCACTTAGAATGGTCATACGACGACGAAATTTGGCACACACATTGAGGAGAGTGCGTAGGGTGCCGATATCTACTTGAATCAGCACAACCTATCAGCTGTAAATATCTATTAATAAATTTAATGGTGGTCGAGTGGAAAAAAAAGGGTACTTTGCTACACAGATGTTTTTTTCATAGTTTCAAAGTTGGAGCACAATTTCTAGCTAGATATCGGCACTCTATGGCTAATAGGGAGCAAAAGGAGCCATTGAACAACTCTCTGCATGAACATTTAGTATGCGCGAAAGTTCCCGGAAACTTATCAAGTTTCACCATTACTTGAAACACAACTCCCAAACTATTGCACTTATGTAAAAACTGATTACAGATTTGGAATCAGGAGGAAAAACTGCATCAGTGGTCCAATTTCTGAAGCTCTAAGTTGAATAACAAAAAAAAGTGCTTTCGAGGAGCGTCTCCCCTTAAAGGCTGCACTCTGAGATTGAAATTTTGAGTAAAAAATGTGTGGTTTGAAACCTAGTCTTTCTGTGACTAGTCATACTGAGGTCTCTTCCCTTCTGATGTTTTTCTTTGGGAGGTCTGGAGCAGCCACCACATTCACAAGTTTTGAGGAATTCGCTCGATAGTATGATCATGGCCATAATTTTCTTGAAGAACTTCCCCGAACCCTTCTTTGACAAAGAAGCTGCTACGTAGGACAGTGGTTGTAAAATTTTTTGGCTTTCAGGAACCCCTACAGCTTTCTGCAGGTGTTACGAGACTCTCCGCTCCTTTCACTGATGTAAAGGAGGGCGGGGGTTGCTGCCTCTATTTTACCTCATATCGAAATGGCATTGCGACCGCATTGGTGTGTATCCTTTCTTACTTATGGTTGAACGTGCTAGCCTTAATTTCACTGAAGCTTGTGATAAAACAGAGACAAGCTACGCTGTATGCATCGTGATTCTATTGCACACACTGCTATGGGACCAACGCCATCTAGGAAATGAGATGAGAAATGATGATGAGACAGCATCATCTATTACACTGTTCGGGAGATACTGCCAGTTACGCCTTACACAGGACAAGGTTAGACTAAGAGGAGCTTCGCTCCTAAAAATGCACTCACTACATTTTTTATGGTTTGTCTGTGGAGGTTTTGCACTTCCCTGAGGCATCATGCAGCGCTTACCTAAATGATGTTTTCTGAAAGTAATGCGTTTCACTGACTGCGAGTCATCTCGTCGTGCTGTTTGCAGAGGACGAGTACGAGGCCCGCGTGGGTGCCCGCTTTCCCATAAAGTGGACGGCACCCGAGGCGGCCAACTACTCCAAGTTTTCCATCAAGTCAGATGTCTGGTCCTTTGGTATCCTGCTGACCGAGCTGGTCACCTACGGACGCATTCCTTACCCGGGCATGACCAATGCCGAGGTTCTTCACCAGGTAAGCAAGCTCATAGTACTCTCTGTCAGGTGCATCATTATACCTGGTTGCAACCCAAGAAAAAAATGTTTGCTCCGCCAATGATCAACACAGTCTCTCCCATATAGAATTTGCATAAACGCTCTGTCCAATAGCCCTTCCTCATTTTCATTACTTAAACACTTCATGAGTGTTTCAGATAATTGACTTTCCCATACAGATAGACACAGACTGTTATGTCACTGGTTTTATACCCCTGTCCACACGACTGCCACCGAGCTCTGTTAAACTCCCGTCACTATAAATCTCCCCGAGGGCGTTCGACAGAGATAGAGTTGTGGCAGTGTCACACGGCAATGACAAGGTTGCAATAGTTGCCGTGAGGGGGCTCATCTGGTGCTGCTGATTTTCGCAGAAATATCCTAATTTCATCTATAGCTGCTTTTCTTGTAAATATTTGTTATGCAGTTTTTACAAAAGCATGCTATTAAATAGGTCCAAAGCGAACACAGCATTAAAAATTATTTCAAATGAAAATGCATTTGCTGAATGTAGCAATGCTGGCCACCTTGTGCCTAACACTATACTTGTTTACAATTCCACCGTGCTGAACTACAGTCGAATCTTGACAACTTGAGCTCGAAGGGGCCCGAAAATTTGTTCAAATTAAAAGAAGTATGAATTAATGAAAGCTAAATGAATGAGGGCTCACCATGCAGTGGCGCATGTGCATTGAGCTAACACACGTGGGGGAAGTTTCAGAATACTTACATATTTATTCACAAATCACAGGACATCCGTCATTAATTGAAGTAACCGGTGATGCGCGTCTGCACATGTTTGCCTTGCAGCGAGTCAATCAATTTTGCACACAGCTTGCAAGGCATATCTACTTTCGGCTTCAGCATTCCCCTGGCAAGAGAAGTTGCGTGCGGCAATGTCCAGCGTGGCCAGCACGTGACGAGAAAGGAGTGTATCTGCGAGGAGAGAAGCAGATCGGCATTTGAGAGAGAACCAACACTCCACGGCAGCTTTTTTTTTTTTTTTTTTTTCGCTGTCTTCGTGGGCGTTGTTAAAAGGAGAAGGGTCTACGTGGCAGGGATGGAAAAGGGAAAAGCATGGCATAGGCACGTCGCAGATCGGCATTTGAGAGAGAGCCAACATTGCACCGCAGCCTTTTCTGTCCTTTTCTTCTTTTCCTTCTTCGCGCACAGCGTTGAGGTTTCGGAGGTGCCGCTACAGGATTGGGCGTGGTGCTGAGAACATTTTTGGAGTGTGGTATGTTCGAATTACCCATCACAGTGCTTGTGCGTTCGAATTACAGGGCGTTTTCGCCCATTGGAATACACATAATTTGACGGGACCACAGCGTCAGTTCTAATTAACCTTAAGTTTGAATTAAGCATGTTCAAATAATGAGATTCGACTGTGGTTTATAAACAAAAGTTCTTGTGTTTTCTTGCCTCGTGAGCCCACATATGGAAGACATCGGTGTGGAGAGTAGCTGCACTCTAGCAAGCAAGCGGGCGCGCGCACGCATGCACGCACGCAAGCACACACACACACACACACATACACACACACACATCGTATGAAAAAAAAAGAAACACACATATGAATTAGTAGTGCAACAAAAGAACATTTAATGTTGCCAAAATGTATTACTATTCTCACTGCAGCAATTTAGTGCTAGAAGTTTTGTTTCTGACTTGAAAACTACTATGGACAAGAATACCTCGATCCACTGCAAAGTGAGATCGCTGAACTTCCTTTGCGAAATGGTTTATTTACCTTCGTTTGCGTAAGAGTGCCGTACTTCAAGGACCACATCTTCGTTGTTGTAAGAAAGAGGGAGTTAAACGGTGGTCGCGGGTGCCTGTGTGACAGGTGTATTAAGCTTCACCTTAAAGGGCTTTGCAAACACTTTTTCAAGTAACCATAGAATGAATTCACTGAAGAAGCTTATTGTCTCATGAATCCTATGCCGCGAACATTTTTTCGAAGAATCCGTCCAGTACGAGCAGAGTTGAAATTTGTCGCATGCTGCACTTGCATCCACTCTTTTCTCCTCCCGACGAAAGTGCTGGAAGCTAAGCAGGGGGGGGGATGGCAAGAGCAAAGAAAACACGTCACGCGCGCCTCGTGACTTTGATAGCTTCTTTAAAATTTTTTTTCTTCGAACATGCGGCTTTTTCAGTGTGATCGAGCGCGCACTGCATGGAAAAGTCGCTGCCTCCCATGGCAGTCCTTGTAACGGTAGAGCGGGCCATGTTCAAATAAGCCATGACTGATACATGGCCTTCTACGAGCGATTTGTGAGCATCTTCCGTCATTTGTCGAGAGAAGAGAAAGCAATTTTTAGCTCCTTTGATAATAATTGTGGCTTTCAGGTCCGGTGCTGTGCTGTAATATTTGGCTCGCATGTTCTCGAGAGATTCTACTACAGATTGGCAATGTTTTTTGACCGTGCTCAAAAAGTGTTGCAGGGCCCCTTTAAAGTTGGAAGTGGGGCTTCGCGGTAGAGCGGATTTCTCCTGGACAGGTTCTTTCATGGCTTAGCACTTCTACACTGCAGTGCAACCACTTTTACAGAGGGTTACATCTGAATTAATTTAAATCCATTCGTTCATTGCGAATACTTCAAAATTTTCAGTAATTGAAATTTGAATTGAAACAAATTCCACTACTCTACTATTCGTGCAAACATTCACATGCTTCAAATATTCGCACGAGCCTAAACAAACGCAACAAAGGAAAGTACTTAAATTTGTGCAATGTTCTTGATGCATTTGTCATCACCCATGTTCGCTGCGGTGCCTATGACGACGACGAAGCTATGCAAGGCATAAGTTGGGAGGAGTAACCGTCGGGCTCCGTCAAGCTTTTCGAGCCGTTATGCTTTCAAGGTCGAACAAAGTGAGATCAGCAACTTAATCAAATGAATATTGGTCGTGCGAAGTATAATTGCAGGACGTCTTCTTTCATTTCTGTGACATTGAAATTTTTCATGACGGTGAACGAAAATTTCTTTCCAGGCGATGATTTCGTTATTCAGGGGCTAGACTCTGCCCCAATACCTGCGCAAAAACTATATTAGTGCTGCATTAACCACAGTATTAGCACTGTATTAAAGCAGGATCAGCACTAATTAAGTGTTGGATTTAGAGTTATGTGATTAGGGCTTACTCAGACCAAGATCTTTTTGTTTGCCCTCTAGGTTGAGCACGGCTACAGGATGCCCTGCCCTCCGGGCTGTCCTCCGGCACTGTACGAGATCATGCTGGAGACGTGGCACAAGGACCCGATGAAGCGGCCCACGTTCGAGACGCTGCAGTGGAAGCTCGAGGACTTCTTCACCATGGAGGGTTCGGAGTACAAGGAGGCCGCCATGGCCTACTGACGTTCCGGTGGCGGCCTCTGCTGCCAGCCGCAGGCGGTCACCGCGCCATCCATCTACTGAGAGACATGCTGGAGAAGAGAGACGGGAAGCAGAAGAAGTGCGATATGCGAGGCTCACCATTTCCCACGATCGTCTTGTTTCTGTGGCACATCCGCGAGGCAGTTACTATGCGATGCCAGCAGTGGCCCTCACCAGACACAAGCATCAGCACATATACTTACATCGCCGGCCACTTGCGGCAATGACGTTGCAATGCATTCCAGCGGGTGCAGGCCTCAGGGGACCGCATTCTCCGAGATCCCATGGCGTTGGCAAAGCAGTGGACAGCTGGGTCTACATCCGGAAGTGCGCCTCGTGTTCAACTTGTGTGACAGATGACACAGCATGCTTTGTCTGGATGTCTTACTGTACTCCCGAGTTTCGTGGCAGTGGCAAGGCATTGCGGACTGACTAACACGGCGTGGTTTCTTGCAATGATATCGAGAGGTCATCAGTGACCTTCAAGCTGCCAATATGCTTCCCCACAACAGGCCATGATTTGCGTGGGGCTTGCGCCTGTGCTTGAGGGCTTATTTTATACTTTGCCGATTGCATATCCATTGCGCTGGTGCCTCTCCGTATGCAACAGCCGATTTCTACCCTTTGTTTTTTATATTACGGGCTTTCATTGGCATTGTGGTCTTAACTTACAGTGTTACTTAGTAATGATTGGCAGTTTTTGGTGCTGAAATGAGGAGGCATTCGATTGCATATTGCCGAAAATCGAGTTGTTCATCAGCTCACTACAGTGACCCATACAAAATTGTGGCGTTCCTGGCAGAGTTATGGTTAGTTACACCACAAATCTTTGTACTTGTTCATGTACACCTCTTGTTGACATAAGGGAAACGTAGGTGTGGATGTACTCACAAGATCGGATGCATGGATGTACCCGCCAATATTTTATACCGCTTCATTCACACAATGAGCTGAGTGCAACAATCTCATTCTCTGGCGAGACTTATGCTGGTTGCACCATAAATGACACCGCTGCATTTCAGTTAAGAGGGGGCAAGCGTAGTCTAGAGGGACCTAAGCAATGCTTCACTTGAGCTCCCGAGCAATACGTAGAGGCACCTGAGCAATGCGTAGAGGCAACTGAGAATCGCGAGTAATGCGACTTGACTGCCTAGCTTTCTCACCCAGCCTCTGTCTCTCTCTCGATGTGTCAGTGCATGGTACGACCTTCTTCAGTGCTGCCACCCAAACTCCCTCGGCTCTAGTCGTCACCGAGGAAGAGCGAAAAGAAAATAGATATCTCGCCGGTCAGCGTCCAACACATCGGGGACGTTTCCATGCGCAACTCAAATAATGGGACGTTGACTTCCCCCTTCTCCCTAGAACGGACCGTTGCCATTCGCTGCCATACATTCTTCCGTAAACCACGACAGACTGACATGTGCGCGAATCTTGGTCGCCGGCGTGCTGAAGTACGTGAACTTGGTGCCGGGTCAAGCACTGCAAACCAGTGTGAACAAGAGTTGAAATTGTGAAATTGTGCGTGGGTGCGTGCTACGTTTTTTTTTTTTTTTCATGTTGTTATGCGCTATCTCCTTGAGTGACGTGTCTCTCGCTACAGGTATGGCTCGTGCAATTCATTATTTTTTTTTAACGAGAAGCAACACCATTGCGAAGAACCATTTCATCTGAAGAAATGTGGAGCTTATTCTTCTTTTGTTTTTTTTTTAACTTTCGGCTATAGGACGACTTGCAAACTAGGACTGTCTCGGACCGTTTTTACAAAGTACATACCGGTTTCGGTTTGCGTGTGTGGACTTTTTTTCTGTCCCATTGTCGTGTTTCGTGCTCCGTCTGTGTTTGCGGTAGATTTCTTGTGAGGTGGTGACCTGTGTTGTTAAGCTGGCGCGGCCTTCGCTTAATTGTAGACTCTCCTTGTGTAGCTGTTCTAACTATTTTTGTTTTGTTTTTTAAGGCTGGTCATAATGGTGTGCTACTTCATCGACGTGGGATATGTTGTGTGCAACTTTTTTGTATCATTATGAACATGCACGCGTATCTTTGTGAGTTCCAACCGAATCTGCAGGTGTGTAAAAGAAATTTTAGCGTGTGCAGACGCATGACATGTGGGACTGCTTAGCGTTGGTGCTGTTGTGTTGGTTTTATTTTTTTACACTTCTTTTAATATACTTAGTGCTTGTCAGTATGGATCCCTACTTGTGCATCTTGTACCTCTTTAGGTTGGTGACCAACGAATCGGGGAACAGAACTGTGGGCATGTCACGACGTCGACCGTTCTTTCGAAAGTAGCAAGTGGTACGTCTCGTGTTTGGAACTGGACTTTTATTTTTCAGTTTGACAATGTTCGCTGCGTTGTTTAAGAACTCATTTCGACACGTGTTCATGATCGTGTACAAATTAACTTGCACTTCCCTTACGGGCAGACAGGTTGTGGCACGAGGCTTTGTACGGGGGTCCTCGAGCGTGTGACCGGCTGTGGTGGTCTTCGTGGTGTTGCTTGCAGTACTGTCATTCGATACTTTTTTTTTCAGACATAACCTTCGATCTCTAATCAATTAACTAGTTCTTAACTGGCGGATGCCGTTAGTCAATTTCTTCTCGCTGATAGTTCATATATTGTGCATCTCGCGTGCTTTTCACACTCGTTTCGCTACTCGAGACGTCCTCTCACCGATGCCCATGCTTGGTGCTCCACGTTATATACATATTTTTTAAAAGTACGTAAGTCGACTGGGCATTCTTGTCGGTGGTGTTTGTAGACCGAGCGCGCTCCCCGTACGAGAAGCACGCGATCAACACCTCGTGCTGTGTCGCAGCTAGTATAGTCGCACCTCAACATAACGAACGTGGATGTAATTATATATACGAAAAACTTTGTGCCGTTATAATTGTATAACACATATAGATCTGTAATGAATATTGGATACAAAGAAATTAACTTTGCATCACACGTGACTTCATTGGGAGGGACTTCATATACTTTTTTAGTATGGTATTTCTCATTGTGGTGTTGCAATTGACTGTTTGAAGCAACTGTGAGCTGTTAAGGGTTGCCACATCCCGAGTTCTCATCTTCCGAAGGTGTGTTGTGACATGTCGGAGAGATTTCACTTTTCACGCCTCGACACTGCCAGGGCTTTTTTGGTTTTCGAGCAGCCTGCAAGTCGAGTCATCTTCATAAGTATATACAGTTTGCTGGAAAACATGCATATCTTCAAGCCCCCGGCCATATCGCTTAATAAGGGAAAAAAGAACACTCGTAGCTTTTTGTACACAATGTTAGGCGAAGCCATCTTGGGCCACTGCTTTTGCCTGCCGGCATTGAAAATGGACCGTTTGTTGTGCAAGTTTAACGCACGATTGATGGTCGCGTGTAAAATATTTTTATTGTTTTAACGCCTGGTGCAGCAAAGTCATTTGGGTGTTGAGCTGCGTTGATAGGATGGTTTGTTGTACTGTGCTTAGGTAGAGTGATTCTGGCCTCCTTTGATTTTACTAACTAAAACAGGTAGTGAAATTGATGCGCTGCCGACCCCAGTTTGTACAAATGTGCACAAAATGGTCTGTTTTAACTTTTGTTCAGGTAACTTTAGTCACAGGCTATCTTACATGGGAGCTTCTTGCCTCCCGTGGCTTTTCACAGTCATGGCTCATATCTAAGAAGTAGCACCGTACTCGGACCACTTTGCTTACGTCATGCTTAGCATATTAGTTTAACAAGTAAGGGGTTAAATTTAAGAATGCAGCAACTTAACAGCCCAATCTGGCCTACAATACGAGCAGAAAGTTATTAGTGCCCAAAAATTTTAATGCAGCAACTGTTGTTGCAGTGAGTTAATGGTTGAGCGCCTTGTTTTCATCCTTCATTGTTTTAAAACTTTACACATCCATCTGCTTTGGTACTTTGAGGATTTCGGACAAGGTGATGTGTAATCTTCGATACGAGGTGGATAATATAGATGGCGTCAAGAACAGTGTTATCTCAACGACGTTGCCGTTTCTGACAATGCGAAGGAGCTGGTAATGCAAGTGGTCATGCGGATACATTAGCACCACCTTGTTCAACTTTTTGTCTATAAGAAGTGCTACTAGAGCAAATTATGGAAAGTTGCATGGAAAATCTTTCTGAGGACATTCATTTTCGTATGCAGCATCAAGAAAAAAAAAAGTGAAGTCTGTGTTTATGGCAGAACCGGAACTTTGTGCACGTAAAACATGTTGCTACAATATTTTCAATTCCCAAGCATCCTTTTGCCTGAACTAACTCAGATGCGGCTTTTGTGCGCAGTTAGAGAAGCGATTGTTCCTGGTAGCTTGTGCACAAAATATTTGACATGTGTTCATGGCACCTTTCGAGCCAGATCAAGCTCTGGAAAACTCTCTGGATCACACTTGCCACTTTGTTCGTAGGCGTGCGAGTTATATTTAGTTCCGGCTATGCTCGCTTATTCCACTTGTAAAGAATGTTTCGAAGTGCTTTTTCAAACTGGATGTGTCTGTTGTTTTTGTTTGCATCGCCGTAAGTTTGTATGTGTGTGAGTTTCATAGCAGAAACAAAGCAAGAGAGCAGCCTTTTGCATAAATTAAATAAAACAAAAGCTGTATTGAGAATTGTAGAGCTGACAAAAGGAATGGGAGGGGAGCGGGGCGTGGAAGGGTTTAACTTTTGTAATAAAATGTTCTTTCAGACTGTGTGACGTGTTTTGCGTCTTCCATGTGTGGTGACCAAGCGTGCACCATGCTTTGTGGCACTAGTATTCACTTCCGGGGAAATGCCAGCAATTCATGTTTGCAATCAAAGGTGTCTATACAGGTATAATATACATAGAATTATAAAAGAACAATCATTTTGGGTCATCAAGAAAGGTGGAGTAAGTACAACTCGTGCCCCATCTGCCTTTGTTATGCACACGCCCTTGCAATTCAAGCACAATGGAACATTGACTTGAACGTTTCAGTAGCAGTATAGATCAGCTCAGACATTCTTCTGTATGGGTACACGCTGTACTGATTTCATTCAGTCTGTAAAGCATAACTTTCATTTCCCAAGGAAGAACGATCACTTTTCATAGTGGAGCCAGTAACGAAGTGTCACTACAGGCGAGAACGCAGGCCCTCTAATCTTCACTCGGAGACCACAAGGGAAAGCTAAGCTAAATGCCAAAACAATGTTGGTGCTGCAAATGTGTGGAAACAACTTATTTTATTACATGGGTTTTAGCGTGCACCATTTCTGCTTTTCCTTATCAGTACTCCCGTCGCCTAATTTCTTTCTTTGCAGCGAATATAAATGAAGACTGTATTTTTTATTCACAGAGAGCATATCCTCTCCAAATTTTTTTGCTCGCGAGTTGGCCGACTTACATTGCATGTCTGCAAACCAAAAATTATTTTTCGCAGTCTCCCATTTCTCTCTCTAATGAGTGGGGCCATATCGGGAAGAAAATGTCAATGCAAAGGCTGACCAAGAATTTTATTGCTATGGTTCTTAGATACATGACATTTGTCCACTCATGACAGAATGTATTGATGCTATGCTAGCACTGTATTTTACCTAGAAAACACAAAATAACACGTGTAAGATGCCTTGTTTTTATTATTCAGATGTCTTATAGCTGCCTTAAGAAATGTTTAACACATAAACAATCAGCAGTAGGTCGGTTAGCCCTGCTAATGTGTTGAAGGGGTGATGCCACTATGTTTGTGGCTTGTACGTTTTTTGCTACAAGCGGTTCTAATATGCCTAAGAAGCATGATGCATGCACTAAAATTAATTTATTTTCACTAAATAAACTAATATTGCCTTATTTATGTGAACACTTTTCGCTCTCCGTTCCTGGGTGCCAAGTTGGGCGGTGACGTGGCCACATGACCACACAAAACTGTGACACACGTCATGCTGGGTGTCGTTTGTTCTTGAACAATTGTGCTTAACAAACACCCGCCGAACAAACATGCCGACAGTTGCCATGGCTAACTGCAGCAAGCTGCGATGCTTTGCCGCAACTTACGTGGCAGAGCTCCGGAGGTCAATCGCATCACTACAGATCTGGTGTGACGTTACTACATCTTTCGTCACCTTTCCTAGAGAGCTATGTCATTGCTGTACGTGTTAGTGATATTTCTTGATTGGCAGCATGAGCATATAGGCACACTTTTGAATTTAAATTTATTCAAAACGTTTGCTGTGTTCGGTCATTCGTGTATGGTACCTTTGCATACAGAGGATACTCACAAGAGGCTCGTTATAGCCTCAAAAATTGATGGCATAAGCCTTTAAAAATTGGGAATCGAACATCACAGCGATATATAAAGATTCTATTGAAAGTTCAAAAATTTTTCTGGAAGCATACAAAGAGATGTGAGAAGTGCTCGCAGTTTGAATTTATCCTTAATAAGGCGCATACGTTAGAAAAGTCTACCTGTTGGTGATGCACTGTTGTTTCAGTATGTTAACCATCGTCATTCAAGAAAATGAGGTAGGGCTGCCTGATTGCTTAAAGCTTGCATTGCCCGATTGCAGGAGTTTGCAACCTGTGGCCTCGAAAGCAGTATTATGTTGACTCTATGGTATTATGCGGCTCCCAGCACCACCAGCCCCAAACTAACCTTCCAACAGTGTAAACACCTCCACGACTTTTTGAATCGGTTGGAGATCAACCTTGACGTAGGTATCTCAAAATATACATGATTTCTATGACACTGTTGTATATCATTAATGTCAATCCAACAAAACTTTATCTTTGCTCGCAAAGCCACCCTTCCCTGACCACCTTGCCCCGCCGCGGTGGTCTAGTGGCTAAGGTACTCGGCTGCTGACCCGCAGGGCGCGGGTTCGAATCCCGGCTGCAACGGCTGCATTTCCGATGGAGGTGGAAATGTTGTAGGCCCGTGTGCTCAGATTTGGGTGGCACGTTAAAGAACCCCAGGTGGTCTAAATTTCTGGAGCCCTCCACTACGGCGTCTCTCATAATCATATAGCGGTTTTGTTAAACCCCACATATCAATCAATCCTGACCACCTTTTGCCGTGTGGGCCCCCGTTATGTCGGCTTCATGCAATGGGGCCCTCTGCGTTAAAAAGTTGCCAATCGCTAGCTTAAAGCGTGCATTTAACTTTGACAAATCAACTGAATGTGAGATCTATTTTGAAAATAAAAAAAGCAAAATGATTTCTATGCCCCCTTGTGCTAACTTCCCTTGAGTGAAACAAGCATGATGTCCCTGAAAAAACTACATCACTGTTTTCAAAAATGTCACCCATCCTGTACCTTTTAAGAATTGAAATAGTTTCAAGCAATGATACAGTCAACGATGCTCATGGGCGTCGGCAGGGGAGTGCAAAAGGAACACTTAACCTCACCCAAGCTACAGCAGTGCTGTCCCCTTCCTCCAGTCTCAATGCAACACTAGTTTCCACCCCTCAAGAGGAAATCCTGCCCACGACCATGATGATGCTCCAGATGAGACCCTCATCCCTGTATCAGTAGGAAGCGACAGATTTGCCAGTGAATAACTTGTAACCAGTGATCAGAAGCATATTCAAAAAGCTTTGTAATGTCTTGCAGAGAAATTGAGTGTCAAGTGCAGAAGCGAGAAAATTGAATGTCATGATAAACACACTTATGTCAGAATATCAGGATACAATAAGTAGAAGTGACATGTTGAAATTTTAACAAGGGAGCTACAAGTACCTTCTGAACAACACTCCATATCTGCTTAAGCATACTCGAGACTGCGATTCTCTGGAGAATAGAATTATGTTGCCTTTTTTTTTATTACAGCCATCCTAAAACCCCTCCATCATGTGTCCGCTACTTTTTTTTAGGTGGTGGAAATGTACGGTGGCCCTTTGGGCCATCTGTTTTGCATAGCACGTAAAACGCATAAAAACTTCATTTTGTCCAAATGCACGGCAGTATAGTAAGCTTTAGTTGGGTACACCGAGGGTCGTCTGTGTGACACACAATGTTGTCCATAGCACCACACAAGATTGCTTTAACTATATGTCGGGGCATACACACACCAGATGGTTTAAAACCAGTTTGGAAATGGCTTAGCAATGTCGGGATTTTCATAAAGTCAATTACACATATGCATAATAGTATTCCTTCCACGAACTTAACAAAGTCGGACTTCACCAAAAAAAAAAAGACAATTGTTCTTGCAGGATGAATTGAACCTCTTGGTTTATTCAGCAATAATGTAAGCTTGGTCCGTAACTGTGTTAAAATGATATCTCAACATTTTGCATAAAATTGGTTACAGCCTACGGGCAGTTAGGGTATTCCCGATAAACAATTTTACGATTGCTTTCCCAACTGCATCAAATAGTGATACTGTCTTGAAGTTATCTGGCTAAAGAAAGCATTAGAGAATGAAAAGAAAGGCAAGTATATGACAGCCTATAGTTGTCTGGCAATCTTATATATGTGGAGTGTAGCGTCGAAACTGCCATATGATAATGAGAGACGCCGTAGTGGAGGGCTCCAGAAATTTCGGCCACCTAATGTTCTTTATCCTGTACCCAAATATAAGCACACGGGCCTACAGCATTTTCGATGGAGGCGAAAATGCTGTATATATATATATATATATATATATATATATATATATATATATATATATATATATGTACAATTATCAGCCTGACTACGTCCACTGCAGGACAAAGGCCTCTCCCATGTTCCGCCACTTAACCCGGTCCTGTGCTTGCTGCTGCCAATTTATACCCGCAAACTTCTTAATCTCATCTGCCCACCTAACCTTCTGTCTCCCCCTAACCCGCTTTCCTTCTCTGGGAATCCAGTTAGTTACCCTTAACGACCAGCGGTTATCCTGTCTATGCGCTACATGCCCGGCCCATGTCCATTTCTTTTTCTTGATTTCAGCTATGATATCCTTAACACCCGTTTGTTCCCTAATCCACTCTGCTCTCTTCTTGTCTTTTGAGGTTACACCTACCATTTTTCTTTCCATTGCTCGCTGCATCGTCCTCAATTTAAGCTGAACCCTCTTTGTAAGTCTCCAGGTTTCTGCTCCGTAGATAAGTACCGGCAAGATACAGCTGTTATATACCTTTCTCTTGAGGGATAGTGGCAATCTGCCTGTCGTAATTTGAGAGTGCTTGCCAAATGTGCTCCACCCCATTCTTATTCTTCTAGTTACTTCAATCTCGTTGTTCGGCTCCGCGGTTATTACCTGCCCTAAGTAGACATAGTCTTTTACAACTTGAAGTGCACTATTACCTATCTCGAAGCGCTGCTCTTTTCCGAGGTTGTTGTGCATTACTTTCGTTTTCTGCAGATTCATTTTAAGACCTACCTTTCTGCTCTCCTTGTCTAATTCCGTAATCATGAGTTGCAATTCGTCGCCTGAGTTACTCAGCAATGCAATGTCATCGGCGAAGCGCAGGTTACTAAGGTACTCTCCATTAACTCTTATCCCTAACTGTTCCCATTCTAGGCTTCTGAAAACCTCCTGTAAGCATGCGGTAAATAGCATTGGGGAGATTGTGTCCCACTGCCTTACACCCTTCTTGATTGGTATTCTGTTGCTTTCTTTATGAAGCACTATGGTAGCAGTTGATCCCCTGTACATTTCTTCCAGGATGTTTATATATACTTCATCGACGCCCTGATTCCGCAGTGTCTGCATGACGGCTGATATTTCTACTGAATCAAACGCCTTCTCCTAATCTATGAAGGCTATGTATAGTGGTTGGTTATATTCTGAGCATTTCTCTATTACCTGATTGATAGTATGAATGTGGTCGATTGTTGAGTAGCCTGTTCGAAATCCTGCTTGTTCCTTTGGTTGATTGAATTCTAATGTTTTCTTTGCTCTGTTAGCAGTTACTTTTGTAAATAGCTTGTATATTACATAGAGCAAGCTAATCGGGCCTGTAATTCTTCAAGTCCTTGTCATCTCCTTTCTTATGTATTAGGATGATGTTAGCGTTCTTCCAAGACTCTGGTACTCTTCCCGTCAGGAGACACCTCGTAAACAGGGTGGCTAGTTTTTCTAACACAATCTGTCCTCCATCGTTCAGCAGATCTGATGTTACCTATATATATATATATATATATATATATATATATTGTGGGCTGCCGTTACCGCAGCACAGAGATTGTCCACGTTTGTCGCATGATACCTTTCACGCGACGTTCCCCATCACTTTGACTTACGGCGGCCAAGGTGTCCGCTTCCAAGTGGGGGGAATCGGTGTGGGCATTTGTTACTTACATCGTTCTCATCCCTGCATGATCACAATCACCAACATCCGCTTGTCTCTTTGTCCTCATGGCTACTCTGTGGCATCGTCATCGTCTGTGTACTGGCTCGGCCCCTTCGTTTTGCGAGGTCTTTTCTCAAATAAACGCCGACGCAACCAAGAATACCAAGACTTCATAATATATGTATATTTTTTCTTCACATTTACGTTACAATTGGGTCTAATAACTTCCCCCAAACATTCCTTGGCATTATTGTCTGTTAGATCTGATTAATATTGTGTCAAAACATGGAAAAACGAGCCCTGAAGTATACACTTCTTTCCCTTATTCATTAACGAGGGTCTCGTACTGGCACACGTGGTTCCGTTAGGTTGTATACGAGGTCAGCTGCCAGCTTGTAATACGTTCACAGGCTACGTGACGCAAAACAGGCTCATAAAGAGTGTGCCACACTCGCCACCATGGCTACAGGTGGCACTGACTGACACTCCCACGTTTAAATTCACATATAAACCATTAAAGTGGCTGGGGGATAGCAGCCGTGGTAGCTCAGTGGTAGGGCATTGAACGCGTTATTCGAAGGTCGCAGGTTCTGTTCCTGCTCACGGCAAGTTATCTTTTCACCCACTTTTCGTTCTTCACATTTACTTTACAATTGGGTCTAATAACTTCCCCTACTTCCCCTATATATTCCTTGGCATTATTGCCTGTTAGATCTCATTATATTGTGTCAAAACACGGAAAAAATGAGCCCTTAAGTATACACTTCTTCCTATATATATATATATATATATATATATATATATATATATATATATGTGTGTGTGTGTGTGTGTAAGTGGGGGGTGGGTGGGTGCCTGCATGTGCTTGCGTTTATTTTTTTATGGGAGGGGGGCTCAGCGTGTGCGGATATTTTGCGAAAGCCCCACTTACCTCGGAAAGGGGGGGGGGGGGGAGAAACTGGCGTTTGGCGTAAGGTTGCCTCCAGGATCAGCTTCCATAGAGAGTCATTGCGTATCGCGGAGGCCACAATTTGCTGGCACAATATCCGGTATGGTCGCCAGAAGATCAATGATCATGCATACGTGGTTGGTTCGCAGAGGTTTTATGACTCGTCCGTTGCTTCAGCTATTGTACGTGATTAGCGATGCTGGTCTCATGCTGTAATAAACTAGTGTTGTTTCTTGAACAATTAAGCCACTCGTGGAATAAATTTGTATCGTCCCACATATTGTGGTTTTACGTACGCCAATCTTCAGGACTTTTTTTTCTTTCTCGGAAATCAGGCGAAAATCGACGGATTTCAACTACGCGTATCATATCTGTCGTCTATCAATCGCTTTAGGCGTGCATGCATCCACCTAGTCCACGTACGGCATTTGTCGCGTTAAAGGTTTCGTGACATTCGTTCTTAAACCAATGTACCGTTCGGCGTGATCGAAGAGGTAAAAAAAAAAAAAACTGCTTGCCCCCGTGGGCACTCATTTTTCGTCGAAAGCTGTAAGACAGTCGTCCTGTTTACCTGTGTAGCAGGACACGGAGACAAGGCATAGAGTGATTAACTTAGTAAACGGACAAGGCACAAAACATAGAGTGCACAAATGGACAGAAAACACATGACAACCCCTTTTCTTTGCTTTTGTGCCGTGCATAGCCTCCTATAAAGTTATAGAGGAGGCTATGTGCCGTGTCTCTGTGCCCTGCTACATATAAGTAGTGGTAATCTGGCAACAACCACCCTTCCAGTCTGGCAACCACTTATGCAACGCCAAAAGGAATCTTGCCCATAAGTAAGCATGGCGTTTCAGCTTTACTGGGCAGTTGCTGAACTTCTCCAATAAAAACTATATCCCGCGGCATTTCAACTTTCACAAGAAAATAAATTATAAAACGTTGCGCAAACAACGAGATCACAGCCCGAATACGTATACTCTACTAGTGTAGCTTCGGTAGTGCTAGCCATGACCTACTACACTCCTGACCTGCCCAGAGAGCACCTCTTCCAGCGCCCACGTTCTAGTTCATACCTTCTGCCGCTAGGGCCGTCACCTACGAGCGGCGTGGCGCTAGTCAGCACCTGCTCGCTGACGTCATCTTCACTCTTTGTGGTCAAATTTGGACCAACAAAGCACTCGTAGTGCGTATTTATGATCCAAAATTTAGAATTATTCAGAAATAATAATACTAAAAGACATTCAGAATTTTTTTGCAATAAAATGCACGCGACCACGCATAGGCTGCCCTACATCGTGTAAATCTACGGGTTCCGACGTTTGTCAACCAGTGTGCTATAAATACTCAAGCGCTCTGAACACCTTGCTTAACCAGCAATGTATGGGAAGAAATAGTCACATATATGCCGCCAGTTCACTACAGAATGCAGGCATTCTTATACCAGCGCCTACAAAACAACCGTAAAGAAACAGACGAACAGGTTATAGGTAGCGCCACCAATGGTGAGCGGTTGAACGAGAGCGGGGACACGCGCTCCCATAGGAACCCCGCTATCTGAACAGGTCAGGAGTGTAGTAGGTCATGGTGCTAGCCATAGAGTTTTATTCTTTCAGTGTATGAAACGCTACGGCGCTAGCAAACAGGGACGGACGACGACAATGCGCAAAACCGAGACAGTTGTTTCGGTTTCGAGATTGCAAACAAGCGGGCGACGCCCGGTGGGCATCGGCGCAGTCTCTATGACATGGCGGCCATCAGCTGAGAGGCTCTAAAAATGGAAAGTTGCGATATAGCGTGCTGAGATTTGCCGTTCTGCCGCGTTCCCACGTTCAAAGCCGTACATACTCTCAATCGTAACGGTGAATTTAGAACGCCATGGCCCACGTACGAAAGCTTAGCATCAGTGGGTTCCGCACGGACGACGAGGAAGACGACCGAAATTCGTTAGACGGTTCCTACAAGTTTGCTTGGCCCGGAGTAGAATCGGCGGCGAACGGTGGAACCCCCTTGGTCTTCAGTGACCCGGTGCGGCTGGAGCTTATCATTCGGCACGACATGTATTGCTCGAAAAGGACCTCGCGTAACTTCGGCGACTACGTGCAGAGCCGTGAACTGGGCTTGCAGCACAGGCAACAGCTGAGCGTCAACGAGACGTACGGCACCCGACGACTACTTCAAAACGGCCTGTACCGCGAACGCGAGATCAGCCTGGGGCGCATCAACAAAGTATTTTGCTCGGCGTGGCTCTCGGAACGCCAGATAGTGTTCGGCACCAAGTGCAACAAACTGATCGTGCTCGACTCTGAGAACGGCAAGCTCTGCCAGATCCCGAGCTTGCATAGCTCGCACTCCAGCCCGCCCCCCGAGAACCACTGTGGAATCCACGCGCTGCAGATGAACCCGTCGCGCACTCTGCTGGCCACTGGCGCCCAGCACGCGAACGACACGGCCGTTTACAGGCTACCCACGCTGGATCCCGTGTGCGTGGGCGAGAGGGCCCATACCGACTGGATCTTCGACCTGGCCTGGTTGGACGACGAATTCTACGTGACTGGGTCGCGCGACGCGACGCTAGCCCTCTGGAGGGTGCAGGAACCGTGCGGCTGGCCGCAGCATGGTGACGACGACGCTTCCTGGAGCTGCTCCTCCCCACTGCCGCCTCGCTATCACGCGGTGAGGCCGCTCGCCGTGCGCGGATGCAAGGACGCCGACAAGATCCGGGCGCTCCTGTTCAGCCGTCGCCATGGTGATATAGTCGCTCTATCGCTCAACGCCTACATCCACCAGTGGGAGGCTCAGTCGTTGCGCTGGAAGGCGTCTTACAAGATGCCCTACTGCCAGGAGAACGTTTGTCTCGCGCAGCAGCCAGACCGCAATGTCTATGCAGTCGGGTCCAAGTCGTACGTCACGTTCCTGGACTCTCGTACGCTCCAGCAGACGCAGAAGGTTCCCTCGAAGTACATCGGTTGCGGTATCCGGTCTCTCAGCTTCATGGACGACCTGCTGACCATCGGCACAGGTATTGGTGTGCTGCTATTCTTTGACCTGCGTGCTTCCAAGTATCTCGAAGACACCGACCGAGCCAGGTACAGCACCCTAAAGGCCAACAGGGGCTGGGTGCATGCTGATGAACTGTACCGCGAGGTTTTCTGGAACACCGAGTACAATCCGGCCATATACACACACTGTTATGACCCTTCGGGTCTGCGGCTGTTTGCAGCCGGTGGACCCCTGCCTGCGAGTCTTCAGGGCAACTATGCTGGGTTGTGGTATTGAGGGTGGCACAGGTAGTACAGGGCAAACCTTTGACATCAAGCAATGTTTGGTGGACAACAATGTTTCATGGTGTTAACGAAAAACTTTTCTTTCAAAAATCACTGGCCCGGCTTCCCACATTATCTTCCTTGCAAGGAAGGACAATCGTCGGGTATTGGCAGTGCTTGAATGTGCATGGCCGGACTGAATCCCTTCAAATTGTGTCGTGAAATTTGACCTGCTATTGCCATTGTTAAAAGGGTTACGAGCGTGTAATTCAATGCATCCCTACCTTTAGCCATGCTACGCACAAAGTATTGAAACCTGGGGTTGCTAAGAGCTGCATCAATCTCTAATTTACCCTCGCTTACGGAGCTCGAGGAGGAGTGAATGAAATCGGGGCAGACTACATGATGTCCAAGCCAAGCAAGCTGCTTCAATTCCAAAGTTATCCAGTGTTCGCAGCATGAAATAGTCACGCTCTCATGGACATTGTCTCGCCCTGTGTGTGCCAGTGGTAGGCTTTGTCTCAGTCACAGCAACCAGGCCATCAGAGGGCTGAGGGTAAATGAAGCTATGCTGTGTTCCTATGGCTGCTTTGTTGTAATAGCGCTACTGTGTTTCACCATGACAACGTCCACTATCAAGAGTGGCTGCATCGAGCCAAACCTATGAAACGAATATGTAATTTGCAATTGGACAGAGCATACCTCGGCTCACAATACTTCTCACCCTGTGAGGAATCTCTGGCTACATCTTGGCCCCAATCGTATATCTCAATGGTCATCCGGAAGTGTTCATGATCCTGTGTTGTGTTCTTAACTCTGCCCACCACGCTGCCGCAGAACTTGTTCTGGACATGATATAACCACCTGATGTGCTTTGGGAAGTGAATTGCTGGTTTTGGCATTCGCATGGTCCTAGGCAATGCTCTGTGAACATTTTGAGTATTGCATGCAGCTTTTTTCATGAGCATAATCTTTGTTCCTGAACGTTTTTTCGTATATCTTCTTTGGTTTTCTTTCTTTTTTTCTATTGTTTCCTTGTGCAACGACTTGTGCAGTCACTTCACAATCTGGCCGTGCACGTGTGGTGGTCGGTGCTATAAATAACGGTTTTTATTTTTATCATGTTTCCTTTTTTCCTCTGGCAAACGCTTTCCATTGAGCACATTGTTCTGCATTGGAGCTCTATTGTCCCAGTGAGTAAATGTCAGCGGTTTAAGTTTGGTTTGGTGTCTCTTAGCCTGTTCCTACATACCTGTCGAGAAGAGTGCTTGGAGCAGACGTGGTTCTGCGAGTGGCAAGGTCCAATGTTTCGAAGAGATGCTCAACAGTGAAGCCAAGGGAGCTATATTGTGGAATCCAAGCCACGAAAATGGCAGAAGAGAACCTTCTCAATGAGAGAGATGGGGGCTTATGTTAATTATATGCTAATTAAGCCAGCTTGCAGGTGATAGGCCTGAAATTCATTCTACCGTCTTAAGTAGCATGCTTTCTAGGGCAGTCATTTCTAACATGGCATTGCATTAAGAATTCAATGACTAGCACTGTTTTAAATTTATTTGCATGGGACTAGTTTTCTTGCTGTGTGTACAAAAGACTGGTTCGATGTTGGGTAAGCGAAGGCATCATAAATCGTTCCATAAGAATTCTGAAAAGCTGCAAGATGAGACAGTTTCATTTACCGATTTTCATTAATGTGGCGGAAGAGTTCCTGAATAACTTTGGTAAGTTATTCATATAAATTTATCTTCGCTTGTGCCCATAGATCGGCAGAAAATGTAGCGCTCGCTCATGAATTAAAGTTTGCCCTTAAGACTCACTCGGATTCAGATTCACAAAATTTTTCTCAGCCAGACTCACTCAGACTCAACGAAATGTAACTCGCTAGGACTCACGGCTCTGAGTTTGAAATAGCCGACTCACGAGTTCGTTAACATACGATCGGCTTCTTCGAACTTTGTGTGAATGCTCTTAACATCAATATCTCGCATAATCGGTACTCCACTTGGCGCCTTTTGATCCAGTACCTTCAAATATAAGATATCGGTGGTTGCAAGAACATTTTTTGGCAGTCATGGTTGGCAAACTCATTCATGAATCAACTTGCACAGAATCTGATCGAGCCACGAGTCTAAGTGAATCCAGATGAGTAAAATTCGAGTTTGGGTACAGGTGAATTCTGCGCGCAAAATAGATTTTTTTAGCGAGTCTGGGAGGCCGATCTTTTGTTGCTAACTTGTGGCTCTATCTACTCATCTTCAGCATTACTATAAGCCTTATATCGGCATATCTGCCCCGCCGCGGTGATCTAGTGCCTAAGGCACTCGGCTGCTGACCAGCAGGTCGCGGGTTCAAATCCCGGCTGCGATGGAGGCGGAAATGTTGTAGGCCCGTGCGCTCAGATTTGGGTGCACGTTTAAAAAACCCCAGATGGTCGAAATCTCCGGAGCCCTCTACTACGGCGTCTCTCATAATCAATCATGGTGGTTTTGGGACGTTAAACCCCACATATCAATCAATATATCGGCATATCTGGACACACTAAAGTTGATGCACTACATCAATATTTATTGTCCATGTGGGTGTGTTGCAGGGGTGTGTTTCCATGACCACGTAGCAAAACTCTTTCGTGGGAAGTTCTTGATAAATATATCTCCTATGAGTTGCATATTTCATAAAAAATGTCCTTTGTGGACTGAAGCTACTAATACCTCGTATTGAAAGTATATCATCAGAAGGCGTATCATAGAGCACCTAGTTATGTGAGATATTGAGAATAAAGAGCACTGATAATATGATTTAAAAAGCTGATCTTATGTTAACGGACCCATGAGCTGACTCACTCAGTCTTGGGTCAAACCTTGACTTTGAGTCTGAGTAAGGTGGTGAGCCTGTGTTCGAGTAAGTCGGGGTTAAGGAAAATTTTGGTAACAGCGTCCAAGTAAGTACACAGAGAAAATGTGTGTCTTGAGTAAGTGGCTCGAATTTTTTTTTTGCTGACTTGTCGTGAAGTTGGGAAAGTGCAGATGTTTGAAGGTTGATTGGTTGGCCCTAATCCACTCTGCTCTCCTTGTCTCTCATGGTCACACCTCCCATTTTTCTTTCCATTGCTCGCTGCGTCGTCCTCAATTTAAGCTGAACCCTCTTTGTAAGTCTCCAGGTTTCTGCTCCATAGCTAAGTACTAGAAAGATGCAGCTGTTACATACCTTCCTCTTGAGGGATAGTGGCAATCTACCTGTCATGATTAGAGAGTGCTTGCCGAATGTGTTCCACTCCATTCTTGTTCTTCTAGTTACTTCAATCTCGTGGTTCGGCTCCGCGGTTATTACCTGCCCTAAGTAGACATAGTCTTTTAGAACTTGAAGTGCACTGTTACCTATCGTTAAGCACTGCTCTTTTACGAGGTTATTGTACATTACTTTCGTTTTCTGAAGATTAATTTTAAGACCCACCTTTATGCTCTCCTTGAAGAAGAAAGCAGAGTGGATTAGGGAACAAACGGGGGTTAAGGATATCATAGTTGAAATCAAGAAGAGGAAATGGGCATGGGCCGGGCATGTAGCACGTAAACAGGATAACCGCTGGTCATTAAGGGTAACTAACTGGATTCCCAGAGAAGGCAAGCAGGTTAGGGGGATACGGGTTAAGGGGAGACGGAAGGTTAGGTGGGCAGATAAGATTAAGATGTTTGGGGGTATAAATTGGCAGCAGCAAGCACAGGATGAGTTGACTGGCGGAACATGGGAGAGGCCTTCGTCCTGCAGTGGACGTAGCCAGGCTGATGATGATGATGATGGTTGGCCTGTTGATCAACCACCGAAGGTCGGAATGAACTGGAAACCTCACTGCGACGTGCTTCATTGTGTTTGCGCATGAAGCTTTTTTGTCTAATTTGATCCATAATATAATTACAAAAGTGTCGCACATCTACAGAAGCTATTTAGTAGTGCTAAGAGTAGAGTTTGTTCATGGGAGATTCGTTTAACCTCATAAAAACAAAGCTTTGTGCTCGTAATGCACACTGGCCTTGTTCATTAGAGATAAACGAGCAAAAGAAGGGGAGAGTAAACTCGGTGAGCTGGGTTACATTTGTCATGGAGGAGCACTTATGATTGACATTGAGACCAAGGAAAAACCTTTACGGCAAAAACTGTATTATTACAGATGGTCACCTGAGAAATGCTCTTAGGGAGGAACATAGCAGGCAGAATGTGGGATTTTTGTGTGGCACTGCACCTTTGATATTACTAAATGAGGTGATAGATGCTACTATGTCGCCTGCATTCATCCCTTGCGTCCCACTTGGAGAGGGACACTTGTGCCACCAAAACATCTCTTCCGTCCCACTTGGAGAGGGACACCAAAACATCTCTTCGCATATATTTATGATAGGGTCACAGCCAGCGTTTAGTGACTTGAGCTCAATTTATATCTAATAGTATTTTTGAACTCTTCTAGACTGGTAGTAATAAAATGATGGTAATTAATTTTTCTGCTTTAATGAATAATGAGATGTATTAATTTTGTGGGGTAACAATTTAGTAGTGCAATGAATTATATGCAAGCAATTTTGTGAGAATTACTTGTGACCTTCTTAATTATTTTTGACTACAGTGTAGTATGTACGTTTATTCCTTGACATAAAAACTGACCTAGAAAAGGAAAAAAATTAACAAAAAAATAGGGGACCCTAAAGCTTGGCCTTTAGGAGTTGAATGTGGTAGCGATATTCTGTTACTAGTGTGTACTTCAAATACATTGTGCATGAAACCTTTTTGAACTTTCTATGCATTCACTGTGCCTCAAGGGAATAGGTGTAGTAGCGTATGTCTTTTGTAGTGGGTGACTGGCTTAACCCATTAATTCCCAGCATGAGAAACATTTTTTCCAAACTTCAAAATATTTCTTGGCCATGCTCTTAGAGTCACTAGGAGTACAAGTGTTCAATTAAAAACTTGAAGATATAGTCTGCCGAATTATTAATGGAATGTTGCATATGTGCAACAATGGGCTGTAGTGTATAAAATGGAGGCCAAGCCAAGTGAAAATCTTTTTATTGCCACCAATAATTTTGCCGAATTTTCAAATTGAAGAAAGCACAAAACTGAAGCATAGCTGTTTGGCGCCTACTGGTGAAAACTAACAAAACAGTTATACGGTCTTTGTTGAAACACAACATCACCTTACACTTGGAACACGAAACATAGGTGTACCCTCCTGGGCATGTCTTGCAGCGGTTCCGTTTGCATTCCATGTGGGCCAGTGCTCCTTGTTGTCCATTCTGACATCCCGGGGGACATTTAGGCACACATTCTTGAATGGTGTGACATTCTGTATCAAAGGGCGCCCTGGTGGTCGTTTGTTGAGCAAGATCAGACTCGTTGCGAGCTCAGAGAGGAATTCTCTCAGGGGTGTAGGTGGCAATTTGGGCTGCTGGAGAATTCTCTTGTGCATGAACCATGCATTAACAGCTGCTATTTTGAGCGTGTGCCAAACAAATACATATACCAGCGTTTAGACCTGATAGAAAAGCGATAGGAGAAGCACATTTTGTCAAGAAGATCCACGCCACCCATTGATCTGTTGTAGGAAGGAATGATCGCTGGACAATCGACGAAAATGTGCTTTTTCTCCTTGCTGTCCCACCTTTTAACTGATGTAAGCGGGCCAGCACCAATGCAGTTCGAAAGAAGAGTAACAGTGCGGTTGTCATGCCACTTCACTGCCACCATTGTCTTTTGGTCACACGAAGTGACTGAAGTATCACAGGTGCCCCGACATTGCTTTTTCATAGATTTCTCATCCATCAACTTGCTGCGGCTGAGTCTGTTTTCACGAACCGTACTAATATAGGAAATTCCCATTCTTGAAAGCTCCTCTACAAGCTGAGGGCCTGTGAAGAAGTTATCAGCGACGACTAGGTTGTCGTCTCACTTCGGTAGGCTGGAACACAGCTGGAGCACGACACCAGCTCCCAACCCAAGCTGGTAGCCACCCTGGCTGCCATAAAAACCTTTGTAGCAGCGCTGGTAGACATCGAAATCATAACACAGACCTGATTCCCCAGAACGTGCCCAAAGTTTTAGACCCTATTTACTCTTTGGTTTATTAGGCATGTACTGAAGAATGTAACACCGCCCACGGAAAGGGATCAAGATTTGTCCACTGCCGATTTTTTTCTTGGGGCAAGACAACCATGTTGCTGCGGAAGGAACTGAGCCATGGGCGCACTTTCCAGCATTTGTCTTCTTTTACTTTGTCATTGGCCACTTCATTATCGAAAAAAATGCAGGTGGCTTGTGATCTTTTCAAATCTGTTACGGGACATTACCTGGGCTACTAATTCATATCTACTTCCATTTTCCCAGTAAGCACGAACCCTGTGCATGTTTACGAGTCCCATCCTGAAAAACATGCCCAGCACAGATGTAAGTTCTTCCATGGTGAGGTTTAGAGTGGTTCCATGTTTTTGAAAGTAGTACTTCTTGCTTTTATCGACGACAGCCTTTAGCATGAATCGAGAAACAAACATGTCAAATTATTCCACTGCACTCAGCGGCTCTGCAGGTGGCAGCGGAAAGTTGTTCTCGAAACTACCTGCCTCGATATCAAAATCCTTCTTCACCCATGTGTACCGCCTTTTCATGTTCCGCGGTTTCCGATCTACCGGAGGCGCATCTGTCGAGGTAGCAACCTCTTCCTCAGCTTCTTCTACCTCAGTTTGGATGGCATCTCCTTCATCACTGCTGTCTCCAGACACTTCTTCGTCACTTTTTTCATCAGCGGAAAAATCGCTCTCATTAGGGTCGATAACATCCAGCAGGTTTGCCTGAACAAAATGCTTCGGCCTCTCTTTTGGAACAGAATACAATGTTTCGGTTGAGATTGCAGTGTGTCCCTGAAGAATCGTTAAAAAAGCAAAGTTAGCATACAAACATCCGTTCACACACTTCACATGAATGCGTGTCAAGATATAAAAGAGCAATGTTGCATATCTGCAACAATGAAAATTGTGGCATTTAGTGCCCACTGGTGAATATGTGCAACACACCACGTGCAAAAAATATTTTCTCGAACAGAGCAAGCAAAAAACTAACTTTTGGATTCTAGACTACTGTAAAGAGTGTTTCGAACACACATTCAGTGAAAAAAGCAGCGCAGGTTAACTTGAGGGCTCATAAAAAATATTATCAGTACCTTGTTTGCAGAGCTCGACGACGACGTGGATACTGATATATTGCAAACTGCGGATACGAAGAATGTGGCCCCCAAGCGCCTGAAAATGGTACTGCGTGGAAAGAAGAACCCTCAAAATAGCATAGTATGGACAACTTTTACCGGTGCATTAGGATCCTTGCAATCGGCAGGGCACGGAACTGGGTGTTGCAGATATGCAACAAGGGGCAATAATGGGCTAAACCATGAAGCCATTATGATAATCACCTGCCGCTGGAGACCAGCGGTTCTTGACTCCAGCTGTGTTGCAACATGCTTCGTTCTGGTGGTTTTGGTTGTTAAGGATCGGGTAGCCTAATTTTTTTTAGCCTATTCGAATCTATTCTCCTGTGTTAGTTTGGTTTCAGGGATCATAAAGATATTGCAGCAATGTCCAGGAACTCTCCTGGGCAGGGCAGTTTAGCATGGACAGCCTCTCTTTGACCGGATAATCTACCTTTCGGTGTCTTTCTACGCAACGGCGTTTGCAGCATCCACGTTGCGCTGGTGCCCTTGGGTAATGGATCAATTCAGTTTAACAACCCTAAGGAGATTCAGGAGCAGCTCAGGGCAGTGCGAAAGCATCACCGATGTACGTCAGTTTGGTCGCGGAGGTATCATGTGCCAGACAAAAATTGTGTAGCGGATCTCCTGAGATACTCATCATTTGCCTTTATGCCGGTGAGTGCATATATCCCACCTCATCTTGCATGCACCAAAAACACTGTACGTGTACTCGGAATTGACTTAGAACTAAGCCCATCTGAGATGCTCGAGAAACTCTCAATGGCCGGGACAATAGCTATCTACCGGTACAGTCAAGTAGTAGACAAGGTGAGGGTAGTTACTTAGTCATCGCAACATTCGCCGAAACATCGTGCCCATCTGAAATAAAAGCTTGGCCACTAATTTTCAGGGTGGAACGATTACCATCGCTTCCCCTGTAATGCACCAGTACTATGGTGTTTTGGTCATAGTGCTGGTGGTTGTAAATCTAGAATATGGTGTTGCATTTGTGGTGAGGGTCGAACGCTGATTGCAAGAAATTCTGCCTCTATGAGGATGCTCATAGAGCGGATTGTTCTAGTTGTCCCATTCATTTTCAAGACAAGCAACTGTTGGAAGTAATGGACAGGCAACGATGCTCAAGGAGAGAAGCAATGGCAGTTGTCAAGTAAATGACACAAGGTTATGCTGGGATTACCGCGTGACAAAATGCAATGGCAGATGCTGGTTTTGCCCAAACTATTGAGGCCGCAGTAGAAAAGGCAATGTTAAAAGCAATGCACGGGTTATTCACCAGCCGCCCAGATTGCCTGAATCAGATAATGAGTGCTCAGTTAACTCAGCTGACGAATAACTCAGCAGCTCCTCCTCAAAAAAGTTCTACGCAGACATCTCGGCAAGATGCAGCACAAGTGACGATAGGCTGCGCCTAAAGACACTCAGGAAGTTAACAAGTCTACAGATAGAGAAGGTCCCCCCCCCTACTATTTATCTGAGTGTCAACACTGATGTTGAAATCAATTCGGGTATCCAGAAATGTAGCCGACCTCCCTTAAACCCATCTTTCATGTCATCGCAGACAAAAGCAACAAAGGCTCCACCTAGCAAGGTCGTACAGGCCAGCAAACTAGAGAAGGTTGTTTCAACTGTTGGTATATCCCACCATTGAGTTGTTGAAAGTCTTACAGTAGAATTGTCATTCCATTTTTTCAGCTTTCACAGATTTGAAAAAAAATCCTGACATATTATTGTTCCAAGAAAATTGGTTAACTCGATGCCACTATTTTCATTTAAAAACTTATAGATCGTTTCCTCTAGATCTACCAGGCTTTGCCACAAGGCAAAAATAACACTTCAGCTTCTGTCGTTGGAGTATGAAATCCTAGTAATTGCTTTGAGTCTTCCTTCATGTGGAACATTTTACATAGCAAATATGTATTATCCTTCAGGGGTTCATGACACAAACCCTTTGGATAGTGTAATCTCTATTAGCGAAAATAATGTCCTATTGGCGGGGCACTCTCATCGCATTACATGGGGCTTAAGGACAGACTCATGCGGTACTCGGTTATGGAACTGGTCTCGGGGTAATAGCCGCTCTTGTCATAACTCAGGTATCACCACATTTATTAGAGAGATGCCTTTCTCATCTTTAGACTTGACTTTTTCTAGATCAGGTCTCTGCATCTCATCTTGGTCTACTGTTGACTCTGTGACTAATAGTGATCACATTCCAGTGATATTAGATATTGTATGCCCAGTAATATCATTTGCTTCTAGAAGACTCACCTGCCTAATTTACAGTACTTTTAAAAGGAGCTTGCGGTGCTTCATGGATTTTTTGTCAGAAGCAACGGTAAAGCAAAATGCATTGAGCATTTATTCAGTTTTATAGGAGCTGCATAGCAAACTGGAATTTGAGGTTCACTCAGTTGAACAAAAACCTTTGTCGTGATGGTGGAATGATAACTGTACTCGGGATTTCAGGTGTAGAAAAGCTGCCTGGAAGAACCTATTGCACAATCAATGTCCTAAAAACTGGTCAGATTATAAATACATTGCAGGTGCATTTAAACATTTTGGTGGCTAAAGCAAAAAGCGAGGATGATGAAAACCATTTTGGATTTTTTTGAAATCAAATAAACGAGCACTACTTGGATTTCTGAGACATAAGGAACTGATTTCTCAAGCATTAAATCCTCAATGCATAGTTTTATCGCCTAAGAAAATGAAGCAGTCATTAGAGAGCATAGCTCAAGGTTTGGAAAATCGATGTCCGGCTAATATATAGTCCCTTCAGTAATCTCACAATCAGGTGACAGTTTTACCGAAATATCGATGGAGGAAGTATCAGAGGTTATAAGGAAACTTTTGAAGGCGGCTCCAGGCCCGGATGAAGTCACTTCAGCAATGTTGAAAATTTTATTCAATGATTCATAGGAGGCTGCACTTATTGTAATAAATTATTCGATAAGAGAAGCTTGGATTCCATCTGAATGAAAAAATGCACTAGTCATACCTGTTCCTAAAAAACCAGGTGAAGGCTACGTTTGAGACAATATCAGGCCAATTGCACTAACGTCCAATTTCGTCAAGGTAAAATATAGCAATAAAAAATTTTACTGTTCGCAACATGGTGTTTCATCAAGTACTTATAAACTGGAGAAAGGAATTCCTCAAGGCGCTGCTGTTCCGTCTCTGGTACTATTGAATATTTTAATAAGCTCTATCTCATGTGATGAGAATGTTCAGACGTATGGCTATGCTGATGATATCGCGTTCTTTTCTCAGCTAACTATATTCATGCTCCCTATCAAAACCTCCAAATGTACTTATCTGAAATAGAGCACTGGCTCGACACTATTCATCTTTCCCTAAACATGAACAAGTGTGCATAATTAGTATTTCCTACAAAAGATGCAGTACATATATCCGTCTCATACAAAACTGATGTCATTCCACAGTTTCAAAGCATCAAATATCTAGCAGTGATATATGACAGCTCTCTAGTATGGCGAAACCACATTGAATATATTGCAGCAAAGGGTGTTCAGGCAGTCGGGATACTGCAGAGGATAAGCAACAGAAGATCAGGCTTGCACAGAGCCACAATATTATCAATATACTGCATGTATGTGAGACCGGTTCTAGAATTTGGATTTTTCTTATACTCCGGGGCACTTGCCTGTTAGCTGCGTCCTCTTGTTCTGGAGAAACAGGCACTGCCCATGTGCTTAGGGCTACCTAAATTTGTAGCGAATAACGTTTTATATAAGGAAGCTAAAATTTCCTCACTCATCACCAGATTCACAATATTGGCTGTACAAACATATTTAAGGGTCTTTGAATCCTCTTTAAGGCATAAAGAAACAGTTTTTACTGCTTAACCTGGTTTATTTTTTTTATGTCATTGGCCTAGATTTCACACACCTCAAGTAAAATTTGTACAGTCTATTTTTAGTCCACTGTCCGTGAAAATTAGGGAGGTTATTCGTGTTTGTAACTCGAAATATTCTATCCAAATATACTTTCATGAAATTTTTTCTAATTGTGCTAAACACCTACTGAGTAATATGTTAAAAGCAACTTTACAGAACTACCTGCTAAGAATGCAGGCAAATGTCATCATTGTGACGGACTCTTCACAGAGAGATGAAAAGGGTGGCACCAGTGTATTCTGCCTTGTTCTAGACTGGTCCTTTTCTCTCCAAGTTCCAGATTTCACACTCATCTTTATTGTTGAATGTTAGCTGTAGCATTGGCCCCTTGAAAACTGACGACATCAATCAATTCCACCATAATAAAAATGGACTCTTTGTCGGTCTGCAGTGCGCTCACAGCATGCAGTGATTCTAAAGCATTATGTGAATTCAATTCCTGAGCACCTAATCACTTGGCTCACGTACAATTAAATGGGGTGCCTGGGCATAAAGGCATACTCTAAATGAAACGGCAGGTGCAAAAGCGGGGTCAGATGGATCAGCTATTAATATTACCCCTACAACAGCTTTTATAATAGCGGCTAGATTTCGAAGGCTAATGATGTGCGAAAATTCTCCACACCATCTTTAAGAAATTCTCCAGATTTGAACTATCTGATGACACCTTGAAAAACTTCCTCATGCCATAACAGAAGTCCGGAAGTTTTAATCACTCAATTATGCCATCGTATTCCTACATTAAATTTTTAATTATTCAGAGCAGGCTAGACTCCCTCCCCGCTTTGTTGTTTTTGTGGAGAAGAGGAAATGTAGAACACTTCTTGATCTCTTGACAAAAGTTGTCAGCATTAAGTAAAATATCTCTACAAACACCATTACTAATCCTTGGATTAGCTTTGACAATGTCAAACTTACTATCCCTAGGTGCATATAATACCCTTGGGCACAGAACAGGAAAGTTTGTGAGGCCGTGCAAGATTTTATTGAACAGTCGAAGAAATTTACTCAATAACCTCATTACCAAATAGCCTCAATACCAGTTAACCAATGTGGGCTATATAAAAATTCACTTTTATGACAATATTTTATGATTTGTGCTATTATTCGTGCTATTATTTAAATATATATATATATATATATATATATATATATATATATATATATATATATATATATATATATATATATATATATATATATATATATATATATATATATATATATAAGGGAAAGAAGTGTATACCTAAGGGCTCATTTTTCCGTGTTTTAACACAATATTAATGAGATCTAACAGACAGTAATGCCATGGAATGTACAGGGGAAGTTATTAAAACCAATGGATTGTAAATAAGAAGAAATAAAAGTGGATGAAAAAATTACCAACTGTGAGCAGGAATCGAACCTACGACCTTCGAATTACGCGTTCGAAGGTCGTAGGTTCGATTCCTGCTCACAGTTGGTAATTTTTTGATCCACTTTTATTTCTTCTTATTTACAATCTATTGGTTTTAATAACTTCCCCTATATATATATATATATATATATATAGATGAAATAGATGATCAGAGTTTCTTCCGGCTACCGTAATAAAAGTTATAAACTTCGAGAATAGTGCAGTATAGGAAACAAAACAATAAAATATTTATTTAATCCTAACAGTTTCGGCTGGTGGACCAGCCTTCTTCGGAGGATGTAAGTGAAATGATGATTTCACTTACATCCTCCGAAGAAGGCTGGTCCACCAGCCGAAACTGTTAGGATTAAATAAATATTTTATTGTTTTGTTGCCTATACTGCACTATTCTCGAAGTTTATAATATATATATATATATATATATATATATATATATATATATATATATATATATATATATATATATATATATATATTGTTTTTCATTAAGCTACCCGATTCTTGGCCAATCTGCCAGGGTGGGTGTGAGCCAAAAATTTAGGATCTACATCTACACATGTTCTGATGTCCGCTGGCCATGGGCGTTTGTAGCACGCATTATTACAGCAATATTTCATGTTGCATTGCGAAGCATGTATACAGGATGCATGTGTTTGTAAAACGTGAAAGCTACTTTCACTGCATTTTGAAGCAGAAAAAGTTATTTTCACTGTATTTACAAGAAGACGGGTGGCCGTGTCACCAAGTACAACAGATTTCCTTTCCAAAATTAACTGCTCCTTTAGCATTAGAAAAAAAAGAGTGTGTGTTTTTCGCAAAAGGTAGGTGCATAAATACGTCACTGATATTCATTACATGCAAAATCACGGGAAACCAATTGACCAGACGGGCAAGAGATCGTATCTTGCACTACAAGACCCGGTAACTTTTTAATGAACAAGACATAGCCTGCAGACGTCCCTATTGTATAACTTACAATTGCGTAGTAATGTGCTGTAAACCTCAGCGTCAGGCCTCGAGTATCTTTGTCACTGTCGACTTTCGTTTCTTGTATAGCTAATACATCCAAATCATGATCCACAAGCAGCCTATAGGCTTGGCTCTGTTTCCGCTTGGCAGCAAGGCCTCAAATATTTAGTTTGCCAGTCTAAGTGTCGGTTCAAAGGCCATGGCTATGCAGTGAAGAAGTTAGCCCAGGGCATGACACCTACCTTCAGTGTCTAGCACGGTGCTAGACATCCCTGGAGCCTCCAGGTGGACCCGTGTCGCTGGAGGGCAGTGGTGGCCTGTGTTTGAAGTTAGGTTGAGACACAGCCTTGTGCTACTGAGTCGGAATGAAGAAGCCTTCGCAGGAGACCCATCTTGAGGCAATATGTGAGACCGGTCAAACGAACACGTCATGTGTGATAAGAGTAGGAGGACGCTAGCGGACACATTTACCTAATTCGAGTTGGAAGACGTGGGTGGCTGTATAGAGGGAACACGGGAAACGCGTATACATAGTATATATAGTGTCATTACTTTTGGCGGGCTGCAACTTGTGACCTAATGAATATCTTCCGAAATTCAGCAAATTAGAAACGTTGCTTAAGTAACTGTTTGGAGCAATATTGCCATTTAAGCAATGTTCACACGAGGGACACATTCATGGGTGATAAGGGAGGAGCAAAGTGACGTTAACAAGCGAGGAAAAGCCCCCCCCCCCCTCCCTCTGAATGTCCCCCACTCACGTGGACCGGATGAGGCTAGCGGAGGGTATGGCATGGTGGCTAGCCACCATAATCATACAAAGGGTGAGAGTAGTGTTAAGACTACTCTGATGGCTTCTACCAGCCGTTTGACGAGCTGCTGACTACGAGTGGTAGACGACCATGCAGCTGAAGACTGGACACCCACTGCCGCTCTCTTCAGGAGTACAGTAGCAGGAGCAAGTCCAATAATGTGGCCAAACAAGATCCCGAATTTCTGCCATATCCTCCACCTGCGGGGGATCGTTTGTCCTTTCGGAAAAAAGGTACCCGTCTCCTCCGAGATGTCGTGGGGAGGTCGCACTTTAAACTAGAGTTGCTATATATGCAACCTCACTAATCCGCGACGAAGTAGTCACGTGATACGCAATCCTTCCCGTGTTCCCCGTCGATTTCTCCCTCGTGTAAACACCCCTGAATAAACTGTGCACTCTTCTGGCACTCGCATAAAACACTCGTGTCCTTCACTGTTTACCCCTTTATCCCTTTATTTATCCCAGGGGGCGCTAGCACGGCAGTCGCCGTAAGGCCCCTGTAAGTCGCCGTACTTGTGATATCGCGCGCGATCGTCGTTGTTTTTATGTTGATATTTTTATAAGAAAAGGGGTTAGTGAGGTGTAGCGCCACCTAATATGATGCTGTCACTTGCCCTAGCCTGGTGGGAAGAGCGCAGCGAATTCCTCCTAACGCCGGGCCGCTTCGTGGTTCTATAGTAGTTTTGGCTGCGTCACGATAGTGCCAGAGCTGGGGTTGAGTAATGATGCCGCTCTACAGGTGACGTCACCCGCGACGTTTCTCGTCATGTCGAGTGACTCTGAGCCAATACACGATGTGAATCTGAAGAAAGCGTAAATAAAAGTCCTGGTTAGTGTTTTGTAAACTGTTTCGTGCCTTCGATTGTTTTGTTTATTTTTATCACTTTCCTGCTTCCAAATTTATGGGTTTGACTCTAAAACGCGCCGTTCTTTTTGTTCTGGCACGTTTGGCTTCATGCCCGTGCTTGCAGGGTGGCCCGAGCAAACCCGTTTCCGCAATACGTCTCACGCGCATGTGTTAAAGGAACACAAACGTCAAATAACAATTTACGTCAGAGTGAAGGCTGAATGTATGACAACATCTAAAACAACAATATTATCAACAACAGTGCCCTACTTACCGCGAAATTAAGATAAATGCACCAGAGCACACGCGCCGCAGTAGGACATTCTCAAAATGATCCCGTGATATCAGACGGACCGCCTACAATTACTCACTAGTAATTGATCCAGCTGCACTAAATAAAGAATCTTCCGTGCATCAAGAGACGCAATAAATTGCTGCCTGTTCGTTTCTGTTTGGTTCATCAAAAGAAGAACCGCCGGACGTTGCTATGGGGAATGGCGCGAGTGATTCAAAAATTCAACTTTCGCGTAGTTACACTGGACATGTAGTGCCATCTAGCGGGGCGCAGTTGAAACAAAATACGTGTGCAATCTTGAAACCAATCGTGGGAAATTGATGAGTGGCCGTTGTTGCTGCTGTGGCGCTTGCTGCTTTCGGTCTGCTGCTACTAAGGAGGATTGGAAAAAAAATGCTGGACTAGAAATATTTGCTCAGAAGTGAACCATGCCTATGGCAAAATGGTGGCTGCGCCAGCCATCTTACTAAGGACATAATAAAGTATCACCGTCCAGCGATTAAGAACGGAGCGTTTCTCTCGCACGCCCAGCAAGTTTATTGTGGAAACTTTTTGGGGTCACGGGGACAACTATCTTTTCATATAGAACAAACGTAGCAGTCACATTAACATATCAAAGCCACTTGTAAGTGTGCACTACCATAATGAAAAATGTTTCCGCCATCTTGGCAGTGGCAAAAGCTGGCTTGTCTTCTGCTGGCAAGGCGTTGCGGGAGCTTCCATTCCAGCATTTCTTTTTTTAATCCTCCTTGGCTGCTACTAGCGCAGTAACGCCGGGCAACGTTGTGCACGGCAACAGTGACATGAGTCTAGCCACCCCAGTGAGTCGGTCCGGTTTAGTGTGTAGTCCGGCCGGTCCGCCTCTTGAGGCGAGTAACTTGAAGTGCGCTAACCTGATGCTGACCACTAAAACGGGATTTCATTTCGAAGTAGGCCATTCCTTCACACAAAAGTAACATTAGGAAGTTTCTGGACCGCTATTTCAACGATCAACGTTGATTTGATAGTCGCCTTTAGTGTCCTTTCAAGCTTTCATTAGTGTGCTTTATTTAATTGTTCTGCCTCTGTTTACCTGTCCAGTACGAGGCCGTGATTTCAACTGCCAGCCGCGGTGGTCACTTTGCCTGATAGTACTTCGTAAATTGTCATACGGGTTAGTTAGGATTTTTTTCTCGAGATAGTCCTTCGAAGATCACAAAGTTTAAAAATGTTCAATAACGACATCTGTGTGATGGTGCCCAGTCCATCTGACTGTACACTCGCCTACTCCCTTTTTTAGCGAGCCTCAAGTCACACTTGTCTGCCAATGGGTTGCCCTCTTCGCGGACATTTTGCATTTTGTAGGTATTTATTTACTCCCACACGTGCAAGAACACGCAAGAATGAATTAGGCTTTTTATCATAATGCTAAGTGAGACAGAGTCGATTGCGAAAGCGTCGTAAAATTCTACTCTCAAGTGTGCTGATGCGAAAGGACTACAGTTTGCATTGACCTCGCCAAACTAACACGTCCCGGGGGAAGGCAACCAGGTTGCAGCAAAGCGTTGCAACTCGCAGCAAAAGGCTTCGAGGCCGTGCTCAATAAGTAGATCTTCCAGCGGAGCCTCATTTCTGAACTGCTGCACCAGTGTACAAAAGTTGTCGCAGGCTGACGTCGCGTTCGCGACAGTGCATGTTTTGGGGTAACGCATGATTTGAACAGCTCAAAAAGGACCATGGGGCAACCGGGGAGCTTTTGCTGAAAGTACTTGAGTAATATTATGACTCTATCAACTGAAAAGCTGTATGTAAGGTTCTGGAGGAAGGCAACGATGGCCGATAGAGGGCTCCTTCCTCTTTAAGAAGAAACGTCTACTTGGGTACATGGCGTTGCGCTAACCAATATGAAACCTTGTATTTTAGAAACAATCTAAATGTTAACAGGTCCGTGATAGAAACGAGTTAGAAATGGTTAGAAGAGTGGAGCGGTAGGAAGGGAAGACAAAAATAAGTGTTGGGAAAAGTTGGGCAATAATGCCGTAAAGGGCACAAAGCAGGGCAATAAATTCATAATTTTTTAAATTATAGAAAGCACACATTGTCTAATGGAACTTCGAACGAAAAGAGCCGAAAACGTATTGCCACAGGCATCAATGCCTGCCGACCATACAGTTGTTATACAGACTCTAGAGGCCCATGCATTCAATCCTACAACCACTCGGGTCCCGCCATGATGGAACGATAATGAAATTTCGGGTGATGTATACGCTCGCATTCGCCTCTGCACGCTGAAATAACCCCTGGAATGTTTTTGCTTTTTTGTGGATCTCTGTTGTATCGCAGTAAGAGAATGTCACATAAAGTCGAGTTCTTGGCTTATGGCAACAAAATACATGAACGACTGTGCTCAATAATAGAAAAAAAATCACTGTTGTTAGGTTCACTTAGTGACGCAGTTTGTCCTTTTGCTGCATAATTGTGCCGTTTACAGCGTCATGAGTTAGCACATCCATAAGGTAGTTTCGGCGGGGCTGTGTATTGAAATGGAGTGGTGCCGTCAAAGTTCGTGGCTAAACAAGTCGTAGCGTACGCGCGCGACTTGGTTAACCTACGCTGGAGAAAAATGGCGTGCCTGGCGGCATTTGGCGTGCTTTGAGATGCCGGCGCCGAGACAGATCACGTCACGTGCCAGACATGCTGGCGTTATGCCACAATGCACTGCGCGGTGGCGATGTTCGCTAAAATGGCAGTGCGCGGACCGTGTCGGGAAGTGTGGCCGTGTTCACTCGACATTGATCGACGACCACATCATTCTGTGCCTGCTCGAAGGGATTATGATCTCATGTGCGTGTAGACTAACAACAGAGTGGTTAGCTGCGACGTGGAGGGAGAAAGAAACGCCTGGAAAGCCTTCGGAAGGCGCTCTTGCATGTACTGGTTACCACTCTGAAGCTGCTGCCCTCACCATGGGAAGCCACTGCTGGTGTCTAGAGTAAGCAAGCGACTGCCTTTACTGGCGGCACGGACCCAGCGTATCCGACCTCGCCGCACCGACCATATGCAATGAACACGCTGGACTATATATAAGCGTTTAATTGCAAATAAATCATTTTAATAAAAATCCAAGAAATCTTAAAGGGATTATAAAGCTGAAGATTTCCGACAACTATACGTTGAACTCATTCTTCTAGGAGACTAGAAATCTGTGGGCACCGAGGCTCAGATAGATGAATTCGCCATTTATATAGACGAATGGGCTGCATGATGTTTATACGAACTTTTAAAATCATCTTATCAAGGTGCGGCAGCAGCCGAGTCGAATTACAGTTCCGGCTACCGTTGGGTGTGGACGCGGCATGTCGTGCTCCTCAGGGGCGGTTTGTCCAGCCCGGGCCGCGGTATAGCTTACAGAAATGTCGCTTCAGGATTATCAGCTCGTTTTGCCCCAGCTTCCGCCTGGTACAACTGTTTGGAATACTGTGTTATAGCATGGTGATTTAAAGGTCCGGCCCTACTGGGTCGAGCATTTTCGCGATGCACTCGATTGTCTGAAGCTGATGCCGGATGTGATGGCCCTATATGGGCGTATCAGATAAGCCATGTTTGGGCAATAACATTCAAGGATAAAAAAGGAAAAAAGAAGTTTTTGCCGGCAAAAATACTCAGTGTTAAGGACCACTGGTGCGTCGCCATCGAGCCCCGCCACCAAGACAATATGTACAGCCATCATATGAAGATGTACAGCTGTCAGCACCTTTAACTCGAACGCTCCGACGCGTGGCCTCGGCTCGCTTGGACGGAGGTCAGCGCTACCAAGCGTTGAAAATGATGTGCTTGCTGCAGTTAAGGATAGATGTAGCGTGCGTCAGTTTCACTAGTAAATTCTTGTTTCTAATCTGCATGGCCAGCGGCTCGAATGCATTCACTTCGCATCCCGTTTTCGCCATGGTTCGCTCGTGGCTACGTTATCACGCTCACCCGTGGCGTTCGTTGTCTTATACTTATATCGACAATGATTATTGCGTGTGACAGCTTACGCACCTTTCGTGTTTGAATTCGCAGCTGCTGCCCAGAAGAAATCCCATGTATTAAAAGCAGACGAAGGCCACGTTCATGGCGTTTGTAGAAGTTGCACAATAGATCTGAAATGCAGTGGCGTTGTTCATGTTCTGATTCAATAGTTTTCAGACAGCGTGAATTGAACTGTTATGTTCTCGCAATTTAGTGTGTGCCTTCCTGTACGGTTCGCGCTGTACGGGATATGTGGTCCTGGAGCGCGACATTTGTGCGGGTAATAATATTTGGGGTTTAACGTTCCATGCAAAAGCATAACTTGATTATAAAATAAGATGACAATTTACGCTTTTATGCGATAACTGTAGGCTAGAAAGTTGCTTTGTTTGCGTTGTATATATGCATGCGCTTTTCTTGCTGAGAACACCAGAAACATTGCGCTCCAAAACGGCATCTTCCGTGCAGCGTGAACCGAACAGAAAGGTACACACTAAATTGTGAGAACCGTTCCATTCACGCTGTCTGTAATTGTTGAACCAGAACATGAACAACGCCATCGTATTTCATATTTATTCATTGTGCAACTTTTACAAGCGCCATGAATGTGCGTTTGCTTTGCTTTTTATACATGTGATTCTTTGCTGTGAATTCAAACTCGCAAGGTGCGTAAGCCGTCGCGCGCATTGGTTTACTTCCGAGATAAGTATACAGCAAGAAACATCATGGGCGTGCGTGATAACGTAGCCACAAGCGAAAAGTGGCGAAAACGGGATGCGAAGTGAGTGCATTTGACCCGTCGGCCAGGTACATAGGAAACAGAAATTTACTAGTAAAACCGACGCGCGCTATGGATATACCGTTAACTGCAGCAGACATATCATTTTCAACGCTTGGCGGCGCTGACCTCAGTCCAAGCGACCTCGGTCCGGCTAGGCCGACTGGAGGCCGATTGATTGATATGTGCGGTTTAACGTCACAAAACCACGCTATGATTATGAGAGACGCCGCAGTGGTGGGCTCCGGAAATTTCGACCACCTGGGGTTCTTTAACGTGCACCCAAATCTGAGCACACGGGCCTACAACATTTCCGGCTCCATCGGAAATGCAGCCGCCGCAGGCGGGATTCGAACTCGCGACCTGCGGGTCAGCAGCCGAGTACCTTAGCCACTAGACCACCGCGGCGGGGCCTGGAGGCTGACGGTTTGGTGACGTTAGCCACCGCCCAATCAAGGGTACAGTCATATCAATACAATCCATCCATTCATCCAGCCAGCCGAGGCTACGCAGCGGAGCGTTCCAGTAAAGGGGCTGACGGCTGTACATCTGAAGCTCCACTGACTTTTGTACAATGGGACCCGGATGAATACATGTTCGCAGCACTGGCCCCGTTATGGTGGCTAGACATAGCCCCTTACAGGAAGGTGGCAGACGTCTCGAGGGAGAAGAGGAGGGTTCAAAAAATGCTGGACAAAGGGTCGACGACGTGCCTGGTGCACCTGAAACTCCGCAGTGGTACCAAGGTCAGACCTTCTGCACCAGCTGCGCGTAGCGGGAGATATGGCTATTCTGGTTGCGCTGGTTATATAGACCACCACTGTGTCTGCGCTGTCACAACGAAGGTCACATTCGGCGAGGGTGTCGCGTTCCACGTCACTGTTATTGCCGCCGCTTCGGTCACGAAGAAAGTGAGTGTGTGAAGACCTACGCAAACGCCGCTAGGCTGACTGGAGAAGAAGACACCGCAGGACTGGCTATGTACGAGGCGGACGCCGAGGACGGAGCGCTGCCGAATGATGAGGGGAGTGAAGCGGCAAAACTAATTCCGCTTTCGAAAAACAAAGAAAGCCAAAATGAAGAGGGATGTCTAAAAGAACCAAAGTCGGCAGGTGACGACACAGGCCACCTCGCAGGGCAAGACCATGTCAGGACGCGGTCAACCCCCGTTCTAGAGGAGGAAGTCAAGAACGTGAGCCTGGAAGCAAGTGGAACCACGGTCTCCAGGCTGGCTCTTGACGCTACGCTGGACGTGGGACAGGTGCCAAAAGTGCATGACTTGGAGGGGCCTCCGACCAAATCGGTGACCTTTCGGTCGGCACAAGTTCAAGCCAAGGCCAAACCTTCCATCGGATCGAGTGGCGTCGGAGTCGCTGCCTAAATAACAGCCAGCCATTAGGGATTCGCGGTAAACAAGGTGTAAGTGAGGGGCCAACAGCCCTTGAAGTACTGATGGAGGATGACAACAGGTACATAGAGTGCACCTTCTGAATGCGGCGAAGAGGGCTGTGCAAGGACCCTGCGAGACATCACCGCAGCACTGAAAGCACACGTACGAGGAAGGTATACCGTCCAGTCCATTCGTTCTTATAACAACATTACCATGGTGATAGACGCCGTACTTCATTTTCTGACACTAAATGTACGAGAATTCTGTTCCAGGAAGCGACAATATCAGCTTAACCAGCTTTTCTTGGCAACGCATATTCATTTAGCGGTCGTGCAGAAAACAAAAATAGAACTCGAAGAACAGACGGACAGCATGGTGCAACAGTTCCGCAATAGATACAATGTGTGTGTAGCGCATGCTATTGAAATGTCAGCTGGCTGTGCAATATTCATTACAAATGATTTGTGCATAATCAAAGAGAGGGATGTTTCATGTCCAAGCGGAAGACTGCTTGCTGATGCTTGTTGATTTTTCTTTGTCGGACTTAGAGTGGCGTGTGTTATGTTTTTACGCGCCGAATACCGAGAATGGACGCCCGGCCTTGTTCGAAAGTGTACGCCAGTATTTGGGATGCTAAAGAAAAATAGTAATGCTTGGCGACTTTAACTGTGTGTGTTTTGCAGCAGATCGAGTGAAAAGCCGCAGGGTAAGAGATAAAACTCTTAAGAACTCTTGTGCGAGAAGCTTATCTTGAAGTAATCGTTACCTCCTATCGAGTGATGACGTACCTGCCTTCACGCACTTTCAGAGCCGACGCCATCCTAGGTTAGACAGAGGTTATGTCTCATCAGACTTTGTACAAAAGTGTGGTGATGATAGTGTGGAACTTGTGTCGTTCAGTTGTCATATTCTTGTAATGTTCAGTATAGGTAAAAAGCAACCCTAGTTAGTTTATTTATTTATTGATTGTTTGATATGTGAAGTTTAACGTCCAGAAACGACCATATGACTATGAAAGACATTGTAGTGGAGGGCTCCGGAAACTTGGACCACCTGGCGTTTTTTTAACGTGCACCCATATCTGAGCACACCGGCTTACAGCATTTTCGCCTCCATTGAAAATGCAGCCACCTCAGAAAGCAACCCGAGTCAAAATTCAATTTGAAGACGTGGAAATTTAACAATGAGTTACTGCAGAATGAATCATTCTGTAAATATGTTAGAAAAAAGCTGGGTAAATTAACCGGCACTGATGAAGGCAACGTGCAGGAACTGCGAAAATTTTTCAAACAGGAAGTTAACATCAGAGATATAGAGGAAGCCACTTTAGCTACGTATAAGAAATGGGAAAAAAAGAATTACAACGTGGGCTTAATTTTTCGTACTCAGTCGAGATGGAAATCCAATTAAGGAAGTCAAACCAAAGAAATAAAAACTGAAGAGCCAGCTGAAGCTTATCGGTGAAGATAAGTTCAAAGGCACAGTCATTCCGATGGAGGCGGAAATGTTGTAGGCCAGTGTACTCATATTTGGGCGCACGTTAAAGAACCCCAGCTGGTCAAAATTTCCGGAGCCCTGCACTTCGGCGTATCACGAAGTCATATGGTGGTTTTGGGACTTTTAACCCCACATATCAATCAATCAATAAGAGTCCGATCCAAAAGTGTATGGCAGGACGAAACGTCGACTAAACGGTCTATCGGACGAAAAGGTGTATGCGATGCGGAATGAAACCAGGATGATTATGTACGTGAACGAAGTTACAAGGGAACCTCAAATAATATAACAGGCATTCCTTAAGCATTGTGGAGATATTTTCGGCATGGCAGAACACGTCACTGAAGAGTTTAAAACAGAATTTCTATTAAACATCATCCGACAGTGTGAGAGAGCAACGGGAGTGGCATCCAACCATTGGCAAGTAGAAGCACTGCGGCAATCGAAGGATTGGCTCGAGGGAATTGTCATCGGGTCCTCACGGACTTTGGGCAGGGTTTCATAAAGTCTTCAAAAGCGACATAAGCCATGTGCTGTTGAGAGCACATGGGCTCTCAACACCTTACAACACCTATACCTTGCCATGAAAGGCGTACTATTCGTTTCATTTGTTTCTAGATAAAGAACACTGATGCATTGGCTTCCTAACAATTTGTGGTCAAAACTAGCAAAAAATACTGAGGCTCTTATCAACCCTGATAAGGCTTAACATTTGTCTGACGTCACACCTTACCGTTGAGAGCGTATCATGCGTTTGTTCCGAGCTAAAAAGCCGCTGAGAAGTTGGCTGCACCGAAGTGCATGATCTAAAGCAGTCAAAAAGTTTAGGCGCTTATCTCCTTTATAAGGCTTAACGTTTTTCTGACGTCGCAACTTCTCAAGTGGGCGCAGTATTCGTTTGTACCGAGCTGAAGGTTCCCTTGAGAAGTTGGCTGCCTCGCAATGTGTGGTCGAAACCAGCAAAAAATTTTGAGGGCCTTTTCAGCCCTGATAATGCTCAGCCATGGGCTGACGTCGCACCTTGCCACAGAGGGCATACTTTGCGTTTGTGTCGAACTAAAGGGACCCTGATAGGTTGGCTTTTCGCACAGCTTAGTCAAAAGTAGCGAAAAAAGTTTTGGCCCTCATCAGCATTGATAAGGCTCAACTTTTGCCTGACGTCACAACTTATCGCGTGGGCTCACTGTACGTTTGTTTCGAGCTAAAGGTTCAACTTTCTCGCTGGTTTTGATCATGCATTGCGGGGCAGCAAACTTCTCAGGAGTACCTTTAGCTCGGTAGAAACATACAGTACGCCAACCTGAGAAGTTGTGACGTCGGACAAAATTTTAGCCTTATCAGGGCTGATAAGGCTATCGACGTTTTTCGCAGGTTTAGGCCGCGCATTGCGGGGAAGGCAACTTCTCGGGGAAACCTTTAGCTCGGAACGAACGTACAGTATGCCCACGTAAAAAGTTGTGACGTCAGACAAAAGTTGAGCCTTATCAGGGCTGACAGGGCCTCAACAGTTCTCACTGGTTTTGACTATGCATTGCGAGACAGCCAACTTCTCAGGGAAACCTTTATGTTGGTACAAACTTACAGTACAACCACGTGAGAAGTTGTGACGTCAGACAAAAGTTGAGCCTTATCAGGGGTGACAAGGGTCTCATCTTTTTTCGCTGGTTTTGATCATACGTTGTGGGTAAGGCAACTGCCCAGAGGATCTTTAAATAGGAAAAACTTACGGTATGCCCATGTGAGAAGGCGTAACGTCAGACAAAAGTTGAGTCTTACGAAGGGTGATAAGTGCCTCAAAGTTTTTCGCAGGTTTGGCGAGGAAGCCAATTCGTTGGCGAGGAAGCCAACGCATCAGGGGTCCTTTAACTAGAAACCAACGCACAGTACGCCCTCCATGGCAAGGTGTGACGTCAGACTAAAGTTGATAACTCAGAAAATAAAATTTTCAAAGCTCCACGGAATACCGTTAGTGAATTTACAGCGGTATTCAAACCTGTGCCGTTCTGACTGTGAGAGGAACACTTTACCACTTGGCTACTGCCAAGGCTTGGTAAGAAGGGTTAAAAGTTGGTTTGTACATTGTGCAACCGTGTCTTTTTTGCGTCCTTGCCTTGGTGCAGATATTTTTTTGGCCTCCACAAAGAAAGAAATTGAAGGCACAAAGTTTGTTTGTTATTAGGTATACCAGAAAAAGGGCTTCTCGAAAACTCGTAATTTTCATTTTCAGAAGGTATGGTCTCATCTTAGTTTGATTACTGGGGCTTGTTTTATCAGAAAGGTAAGTCCATATCATTTGAAAAAGTCCAAATTTTTTAGATCAGAAGGTATGGTCATGTTTTAATTACATCAATTGCTAAGGCTTTTCCGATCTGAGAGGTAAGTCTGTTGCCTTTGGAAAACTCGTAATTCTTGATTCCGGAAGGTGTGGTGGTATTTCAATTATATCGATTCCTAAGGCTTTTCCGATCGGAAAGGTAAGTCTATAGACATTACGCGAAATTGCTGCCCTCATTCGGCCGTAGTATTCATACCGCCATGTTAGAGGCTAGAACGCGGTGCAGTCCGCACGGTGCGCGAGTGTTTACATATGCGCACACGTAAGGCGTATCACTCTGAGTCGTGTATTGGCTGATAATCTTAATGCCAACGATTTACCATAAGGAAATGAAAAAAAAAAAACAAGTTAACTGTGGACACAGCCTGTTAACTGTGGACATAGACCTCAGCAGCCTAATCCTAGTGCACCTGGTGGTTGGTGAGAGCAACTGGCCTGCACTTACTGCTTCGGTTTCACTGGGAGAAGTTTGGATTACTGTGCGCTACCGACATATGGCTATGGCAAAAGTTAATGATTTCAGATCCCATTTATCCTCCCCAATGGTAAGGCTATTGCTGGTAGTTTTGATTTAGCGATGCCCTTTTTTATTGAAATGATGAAATAGGAGTAGTTGGTGCCATTATGGTGGCACCAGCTACTCCTCTTAGTAGGCAAGACATGCCGTACGATCAACAATAAGGGCACGAAATGCGAGTCTCTACAACATACGATGTGAAAGTACACATTAACGAAACTTCACAGGTCAGTTCACATACAGTTAATGGGTTCATATGTTCCACACACATGGTCAGGTCTCTTCACATGACAGTTCGTATTCGCCTAATAGATACATATGTACACAATTTCCACATACAAGGTCAGTTCACACTGAGACAGATGATTACACATATTGAACACACTATATAAATATTTCATACTCCTTTTTGCATGCAGACGACATCGCATACAGTAGGTCAATATTTCCATAAAATATTTGATTCCTCATAAAATGTCTTGAACGTTACAAGTGCTCTTTTCTGAAGACCTGCAGTGTGCCATGGACCTAGTATTTTCGTCATTGTGAAGGGGCTCCTATCTAAAAGTTGCAAACTTCCGCGTAATACATGTTTTTTGTTTCATATTTCGGCCACTCTAGAAGCAGGTGAGGTACACCTTCGTCGCGGTGGCCACAGGATCACTCTCTACTATACGCACGCTTCATCAGGGAGTGTCGCGTAAATGATGTACCTAGCCGTACGTGGTGGGCCAATGTTTTAAACTTTCTTTTTTCTCTAACTCTGATGGGATTCTTAGTTTTATGCAAGGGTCTATTGAGTATAAGTCTGAACTTTAAAATTTTTCGTCGAGCCATCTGTCTTTGGTGACGCTACAGGTTAGCTGCCTTAGAAGTAAACGCATTTCAGTGTGTGAAATTCGCAAAACAAATCTCCCTTCGTTATTGTGGGCCCTATTGGCCGCGGCATCCGCGGCAGTGTTTCCTGGAATGCTGCAGTGACCTGGAATCCATGGAAACTGGATCACGTGGTTCATTTTTTTTTGCTTTTGTGTGTTTTTCCAGGTCTCATAGAACAGGGTATCGTTCTGAAAGAAGTTTTTATCACTTATTAGCGACGCTAGAGCGACCTTCGAATCGCTAAAAATGACCCATGTTTGTGCCTCTTTTTCGGACGTTATGAAGCGCAGTGCAGATAGAATTGCAGATATCACTGCAGCAGTAGAAGACGTCACTCGACATAATTTAAATGTTTGCTCTAATGCCATGTATGGGATGACAAAAGCTGAAGAAGATAAGTTTGCATTGCAAGAACTGTCTGTATACGCGTGAATATACTGCCGATATAGGAAATGAATCTGAAATAGTGCCAGCTGCTTTGAGACTGGCACGAACATGTTCTTTTAAGATATTCCTTCGAACGACAACTGTATTTTTGTTCTTGGCAGCGTCCAAGGAGGAAAATTAATATCTACTTTGTTTATCGCATACTTCGGTAGCAATGCTTTATGTTCCCGCGAAATTTTGTGTAGTATACATTTATTTCTTTCCGTAAGTGCGAGGTCTAATGGATGAGACTCGTGCTGAGTTGTAATGCGTAAAATATGGCGACCAGTTTTGACAGTTTGTATTACGGAGAATATCGTATCACGAGCTTCGGTAATTACGAGACAACTCGATGTTGCCAGTGGGACTCCCATGCATACTCTTAACGCCCTTGACAGTAATCTCTGAAGGCGCTCCTCTGTTGTTTTCGATAAATCCTGGAGAATCGGATCTGAATATGCAATCTCTTGTTTTATTAGTGCGTTATGCACTTGCAGTAGTAAAGAGACTGATCCCCCCTTCCCCTCCCCCGTGTTGTGCCAGATATTCGACGCAGTACGTTTATAACTACATTGGCCCCTTTTTCGAGAGCGCGGATGTGCGACACGCACGACAGCTGTCTATCAAGGGTAACGCCAAGAAATTTATGTTCTTTCATCAATGTCAACGTCTGTTCATCCAGTGTGAGTTTGAGGTTGTTGGTTTGTCGTCTAGTGAAAGGTAATACCGCTGTTTTCGCGAATAAGAGACTCGTGCCATTGTCCTTTACAAACTTGATGACTACCTCAAGACCACGTTGCCGCACAATTTTGTCTAGCTCAAAATTGTTTGAGAATTGAGGTCATGGCGTAATTTTAATTCAACTACTTATAATGGAAACATGCAGGTGATCGTAATTCAGTACGGGTTTATTCATCACGCTTTTTTTGAACAAGTGGTCAATGTATATATCAATCAAAACACAGGAGAAAGAGCATCCGCTTTGTTTTTATTCCAAGGCAAGTTAGAGGCTGAACATATAAAAAGCACACAATGAGAAGAGAATCGCACAGAAGTGCTTTGCTATACTGTATTCGTTGCACAATGTTCACGTCTTGCCGCCGCCTACAGCCCCAAACTGCTTTTTTTTTTGTTTCAAACCTTGTAGTCGTCACAAGCTTTAGAAAAAAATTACAACTGCGCGAGCACACCACGTAAAAAACATAGAAACATGCCTCACGCGAAGCGCGACCTGTGTAGGCATGTTTATGTTTCTTTCGTGGTGTCTTATTCGCGCAGTTGTAACCTTTTTCTGAATCAATGACCCGACTAGCTCAACAACGTCTCGTTCAACAAGCATCGCTTGAAAACGTGTCTCACCTGCTGTCTCACACACGAAAATACCGAAGCAGCCAACGATGATGAAATCTTCCCGCTGTTATGCCTGGGCTTGTCGAATGCTGGTATGGGGGGTACTCGAATCGGCGCGAATCGTAGATGCTGTTTGTGGCACTGCTGCTTAACAAAAAAGCCCACGTAAGGAGTCTTGAATAAATTGTTTTTATGTGGGAACAACAGTTAAAATACGAGCGCATAATCACTGTTTTGTAAGAAAAAAAACATTACGTTGGATTGAGGATAACTTCTTTTTTTGTTTTTAGCACTTGCGCCCTCTGGCGTTTGGTGAGAACGCTAGTTTGTTGCGTAGTCATGACGTACTTCCTGAGGCCAGATTTCGCGGAGAGTCGTCGCCTAACTTTTTCTATCTCTCTGGTATTGCTTCATCCTTCGCTGCACAGAGAGAGGAACTAGGAATGCTGAAGTACCACTTCAGGACTGAGCCGTTTCTGTGTACAGCTTCCTTCTGCATTTGAATCTGGTGGCCTCCGGCCGGCACCAGGCCGGAAGCGAACTCAGCACGATCCACTTTGCAATGAGACGCTCTGCCATATTGCTACCTCTGTTTTATTTATTTATTACCGGCTTGGCAAACTTACAAACACTAAGAATACATACTCCTCTGGAGGCGATTGAGAAAACGAAGCTTATTTTGCCGTATTGTATAGCAGTGCAGGCTCAACTTCCACCCTATGGTAACTTATGGATAAAAAAATTACTGCTCACCGACGGGGAATTGAACCCCGGTCTCCCGTGTAACAGGCGGAGATACAGACCACTACACTAACGAGGATGTGCGTATGCACGGCAGACATGACGCTGTTGTCAGAGAGACCACAACTCTAGCGTGACATGACTGTTTCAGTGGGGGAGAAAGAAACAAAGACACCTGGCGCTAGAGCTTCCCCGTTATATTAGATAACTCTGGAGGAGACGGAGAAAACGAAGATTACTTTGCCGAATGGTATAGCAGTGCAGGCTCAACTTCCACCCTATGGTAACTTATGGATAAAAAAATTACTGCTCACCGACGGGGAATTGAACCCCGGTCTCCCGTGTAACAGGCGGAGATACAGACCACTACACTAACGAGGATGTGCGTATGCACGGCAGACATGACGCTGTTGTCAGAGAGACCACAACTCTAGCGTGACATGACTGTTTCAGTGGGGGAGAAAGAAACAAAGACACCTGGCGCTAGAGCTTCCCCGTTATATTAGATAACTCTGGAGGAGACGGAGAAAACGAAGATTACTTTGCCGAATGGTATAGCAGTGCAGGCTCAACTTCCACCCTATGGTAACTTATGGATAAAAAAATTACTGCTCACCGACGGGGAATTGAACCCCGGTCTCCCGTGTAACAGGCGGAGATACAGACCACTACACTAACGAGGATGTGCGTATGCACGGCAGACATGACGCTGTTGTCAGAGAGACCACAACTCTAGCGTGACATGACTGTTTCAGTGGGGGAGAAAGAAACACACTTGGCGCTAGAGCTTCCCCATTATATTAGATAACTCTGGAGGAGACGGAGAAAACGAAGATTATTTTGCCGAATTGTATAGCAGTGCAGGCTCAACTTCCACCCTATGGTAACTTATGGATAAAAAAATTACTGCTCACCGACGGGGAATTGAACCCCGGTCTCCCGTGTAACAGGCGGAGATACAGACCACTACACTAACGAGGATGTGCGTATGCACGGCAGACATGACGCTGTTGTCAGAGAGACCACAACTCTAGCGTGACATGACTGTTTCAGTGGGGGAGAAAGAAACAAAGACACCTGGCGCTAGAGCTTCCCCGTTATATTAGATAACTCTGGAGGAGACGGAGAAAACGAAGATTACTTTGCCGAATGGTATAGCAGTGCAGGCTCAACTTCCACCCTATGGTAACTTATGGATAAAAAAATTACTGCTCACCGACGGGGAATTGAACCCCGGTCTCCCGTGTAACAGGCGGAGATACAGACCACTACACTAACGAGGATGTGCGTATGCACGGCAGACATGACGCTGTTGTCAGAGAGACCACAACTCTAGCGTGACATGACTGTTTCAGTGGGGAGAAAGAAACAAAGACACCTGGCGCTAGAGCTTCCCCGTTATATTAGATAACTCTGGAGGAGACGGAGAAAACGAAGATTATTTTGCCGAATTGTATAGCAGTGCAGGCTCAACTTCCACCCTATGGTAACTTATGGATAAAAAAATTACTGCTCACCGACGGGGAATTGAACCCCGGTCTCCCGTGTAACAGGCGGAGATACAGACCACTACACTAACGAGGATGTGCGTATGCAAGGCAGACATGACGCTGTTGTCAGAGAGACCACAACTCTAGCGTGACATGACTGTTTCAGTGGGGGAGAAAGAAACAAAGACACCTGGCGCTAGAGCTTCCCCGTTATATTAGATAACTCTGGAGGAGACGGAGAAAACGAAGATTACTTTGCCGAATGGTATAGCAGTGCAGGCTCAACTTCCACCCTATGGTAACTTATGGATAAAAAAATTACTGCTCACGGACGGGGAATCGAACCCCGGTCTCCCGCGTAACAGGCGGGGATACAGACCACTACACTAACGAGGATGTGCGTATGCACGGCAGACATGACGCTGTTGTCAGAGAGACCACAACTCTAGCGTGACATGACTGTTTCAGTGGGGGGAGAAAGAAACACACTTGGCGCTAGAGCTTCCCCATTATATTAGATAACTCTGGAGGAGACGGAGAAAACGAAGATTATTTTGCCGAATTGTATAGCAGTGCAGGCTCAACTTCCACCCTATGGTAACTTATGGATAAAAAAATTACTGCTCACCGACGGGGAATTGAACCCCGGTCTCCCGTGTAACAGGCGGAGATACAGACCACTACACTAACGAGGATGTGCGTATGCACGGCAGACATGACGCTGTTGTCAGAGAGACCACAACTCTAGCGTGACATGACTGTTTCAGTGGGGGAGAAAGAAACAAAGACACCTGGCGCTAGAGCTTCCCCGTTATATTAGATAACTCTGGAGGAGACGGAGAAAACGAAGATTACTTTGCCGAATGGTATAGCAGTGCAGGCTCAACTTCCACCCTATGGTAACTTATGGATAAAAAAATTACTGCTCACCGACGGGGAATTGAACCCCGGTCTCCCGTGTAACAGGCGGAGATACAGACCACTACACTACGAGGATGTGCGTATGCACGGCAGACATGACGCTGTTGTCAGAGAGACCACAACTCTAGCGTGACATGACTGTTTCAGTGGGGGAGAAAGAAACAAAGACACCTGGCGCTAGAGCTTCCCCGTTATATTAGATAACTCTGGAGGAGACGGAGAAAACGAAGATTATTTTGCCGAATTGTATAGCAGTGCAGGCTCAACTTCCACCCTATGGTAACTTATGGATAAAAAAAATTACTGCTCACCGACGGGGAATTGAACCCCGTCTCCCGTGTAACAGGCGGAGATACAGACCACTACACTAACGAGGATGTGCGTATGCACGGCAGACATGACGCTGTTGTCAGAGAGACCACAACTCTAGCGTGACATGACTGTTTCAGTGGGGGAGAAAGAAACAAAGACACCTGGCGCTAGAGCTTCCCCGTTATATTAGATAACTCTGGAGGAGACGGAGAAAACGAAGATTACTTTGCCGAATGGTATAGCAGTGCAGGCTCAACTTCCACCCTATGGTAACTTATGGATAAAAAAAAATTACTGCTCACGGACGGGGAATCGAACCCCGGTCTCCCGCGTAACAGGCGGGGATACAGACCACTACACTAACGAGGATGTGCGTATGCACGGCAGACATGACGCTGTTGTCAGAGAGACCACAACTCTAGCGTGACATGACTGTTTCAGTGGGGGAGAAAGAAACAAAGACACTTGGCGCTAGAGCTTCCCCATTATATTAGATAACTTTGGAGGAGACGGAGAAAACGAAGATTATTTTGCCGAATGGTATAGCAGTGCAGGCTCAACTTCCACCCTATGGTAACTTATGGATAAAAAAATTACTGCTCACCGACGGGGAATCGAACCCCGGTCTCCCGCGTAACAGGCGGGGATACAGACCACTACACTAACGAGGATGTGCGTATGCACGGCAGACATGACGCTGTTGTCAGAGAGACCACAACTCTAGCGTGACATGACTGTTTCAGTGGGGGAGAAAGAAACAAAGACACCTGGCGCTAGAGCATAACTCTGGAGGAGACGGAGAAAACGAAGATTACTTTGCCGAATGGTATAGCAGTGCAGGCTCAACTTCCACCCTATGGTAACTTATGGATAAAAAATTACTGCTCACGGACGGGGAATCGAACCCCGGTCTCCCGCGTAACAGGCGGGGATACAGACCACTACACTAACGAGGATGTGCGTATGCACGGCAGACATGACGCTGTTGTCAGAGAGACCACAACTCTAGCGTGACATGACTGTTTCAGTGGGGGAGAAAGAAACACACTTGGCGCTAGAGCTTCCCCATTATATTAGATAACTCTGGAGGAGACGGAGAAAACGAAGATTATTTTGCCGAATTGTATAGCAGTGCAGGCTCAACTTCCACCCTATGGTAACTTATGGATAAAAAAATTACTGCTCACCGACGGGGAATTGAACCCCGGTCTCCCGTGTAACAGGCGGAGATACAGACCACTACACTAACGAGGATGTGCGTATGCACGGCAGACATGACGCTGTTGTCAGAGAGACCACAACTCTAGCGTGACATGACTGTTTCAGTGGGGGAGAAAGAAACAAAGACACCTGGCGCTAGAGCTTCCCCGTTATATTAGATACTCTGGAGGAGACGGAGAAA
>WOVY01005211.1:0-45557 GCA_013436015.1 Rhipicephalus annulatus | reverse complement strand
AAAACAACAAATGGCTGAGCATCCTTTGACGCTCGGGCAATTTCGAAAGCATTTGTTTGTTAGCAGCAATTCAGTTAAGCCCTTGTCTTTATGCTTAGGCCCAGAAACAAAACACAAGTAACTAAAGTAGTCCTAAGAGTCATGTAGTCTCACTGTTCCAAGGCTTGTGGAGCCTAATTTAGTGCAAGCTTCACCATTTTTAAAAATTCAGATTCAACCAACAGGTTTTGGAGGCACAGTGCATTTTCAGCTAACTTGTTTCACACCAGTTTCTTAGATAAAAAGCGGAAAGTAGAGGTAAAAATACCAATTTAAAGGCATTGTAGGTAATAACAAAAAGGACTGCTTTTTTTGTGTGGTGCTTTGCCTGAACGCTGTGCTTTTTGTGGTATAGTTCATTGTCTAGTGAACATAGGCCTCAACATGGCTAATGTTAGTTTTTACTAACATTAGCCATGTTGAGGTCGATTTCTTGGTTATAGTCATAGTAGCCATATAAATAATTATGACTTCAAACTTGATTGTTCTTTTGAAGATTTTTTCCTTGCATAATGATATTTGAGAGTCTTAGTCAATTTTGTTATAAGAAAACGTGATGTCATAATAGGGTCACTTTTTGTAGAGTCGTTCAGTTCTACCTTACCTTTTACATTCCTAATAGAGCAGTTATTTTCAATATCGGTATTTAAAATGAAATGAGCATGCTGTATGTAGTAAGGTGTACAGATAGCACATGCACCCAACTTTTCTGTTGGCAGTTTATTTCTGTTATTCTTGAGTTATATGTGGGGTTTCCCGTCCGAAAACCACTATATGATTATGAGAGACGCCGTAGTGGAGGGCACTGGAAACTTCTACCACTTGGGGTTCTTTAACGTACACCCAAATCTGAGCACACGTGCCTACAGCATTTCTGCCTCTATCGGAAATGGAGCCGGGGTTTGATACCGCGACATGCGGGTCAGCAGCCGAATTTCTGTTACTCTTGCTCCCCTATATGTGTGCAGTTCGGTTATAGTTATCTGGCTTGCACAGATTTTTAATGGCACCTGCCTGGTCCTGCTTGCTTTCATGGTGATTTTAACCTCATAAGTTGCATAGGTTTAACTCTCAAAATTGTTCAAAATGCCAATTTTGTGCACAAACTGTATAGTATAAAAGCAGCAGATGTACATGCACACACTATTAAAAGAACATTGAGAGCTTTCACTTGCAGTTCCTAAAGTTTTACTGTGCAGGAAGCGTTTAAATCATAATTTTATAAGGACATAATAATCGATTATCTCTACCATTGAAAATCGTGACAACCTAGTTATTTTCACTGTGATAAGCATGCTGTTTTTTTTGATGTGGCAGAACTAATTTATACACTCATTCCTTCTATTATTCACATATGAATAACATGAAGGATTGTGTGCCTTAAATTTTCAGTTTCATTCTGTGTGTTATATTTCTTGTGCATGTAAACTATTGTGCTAACATGTGTCTCTGACATTATTTGTGCCAATTATTTTCATTTCCAGGTGCCTATGAAGGACGCATAAGTTCTATCGCAGTGACCTTCGAAATTTGCAGTGGTGCCGGAGCCTCAAGCAGCATTTCGCCGATCTCCTCAAGGCATTCATGAGATAAACACAGCGCCGCACTTTCACAGTGCTATGATTCTTATTTATGTTTAAACATTTCGTTTTAAAATTGCTGTTACATTGTGCCACCATCCTGTGGCTTAGGTGGAGCTCGTGAAATTGCGGTGCAGTCACCTCATTTGTGTACGATCAACACTGCAATGTCACTATTCACAGCTGGAGCATACAGACAAATAAAAAACATATTGATTGTAGCAGGGCTGATGTGTATATTAATGCTTCTCTATTGATAATAATAACTTTATAAGTTCTTTAAGTCTTGCATAGAACACTGCTTTAATGTGTTGCAATGTAACCACCATTTATGATCGCTAGCATGTTAATTTAGTAGTTTTGTAATGTATTTTATTTAAAAGGTAATTTTGCTTCTGCATCACGACAATTAGTAAGATGCCGATGATTCAATCCCTCATCATGCACGTTTAAGAAATATTGTGATTTGTACACAGTATTGCATGTACTCAAGATGTGGACGTCTATTCAATTTACACATTATATTGCTTTGCACTAGATTCAGACGTAACATGCACACATTTCAGTAATTTCCGCATGATACGTCTTTCCATAAGATGCGGAGACCGCATCATACGTCTTATGCGGAGTCCGCATCATACGTCTTATGCGGAGTCCGCATCATACGTCTTCCATATTCCAATAATTCCGTATGTGAGGTCTCCGCATCTTACGGAACGTTTCAGTAGGGTATCCACGTCCTCACAGCAAGCTCAGCGCTGCGGAGGCAACAGTGCTAAGAAAAATACAGACTAACACTTGCATAAATCTACACACTTTTCACCTCATCTACCCCATGGCGTACAGAGATATGTGCCCGTGGTGTGGAGCCACCCCAACACTCTTTCACATCACGTGGGAGTGTGCAGAGCATGACGAAGAGCACGACACCACTGGCACGTGGGAGGAATAAGAGGCGCTGCTGTCTAGCCCAGCCCTAGTGGAACAGCTGCGACTGATCCAAATAGCTGAACGGATGGCTCGTGCCAGTGGGGCCCTGGAATAGGGGTACCACCCTGCCGGGCAGGCTTCGCTCTCCACCCCGTATATTCTTCGAGGCACTGGAGTTCAAGCCTGTCTAGATTATGTTTATAATAAAGTTTTGTACTACTACTACTACTACTACTACACTGATTTCATCACATGACTCTGCCTCCCTCCGATGCCCAGAACCCGCGCTGAAAGTAGGCGTCTTTCAGCTCCTGTTCTTCTACAGCAAGAGGTTTTTTCAAGCGCACTTGCGTTATGCCGCCAGAGTGTGGGATCATTCGCTTGCTTCAGACAGTGGTTCTGCATGGAGCCTCCTATGGCTACACTATCAAAGCGCATCAATGCACACAAAACCACCGTGAAACACCCCTTCGTTGACCATAGTCGCCTTTGTGCCTGTGTTCAAGAGCAACACACGCACACCAGGGCTAGCGCTCACATATTTCACTCTAGAACATTTGGAAAGCAGCTACCGAGCTCATCGTCTTAGTTTCACGGACGGCTCTGTTATGTCTACATCATCCGCCTTTGGCGTCTGCATGCCATCTGCAAATGTCACCATCTTTGACACTCTCGGTCACCGCACCGCATCTACAGTCACTGAGCCGGCTGCAATGTGGGCTGCTTTTGATTACTTCGTGCACCGGACAGCTAGCACCTGCCTCATCTTCACTGACTCAAGAGCAGCGCTGCAGTCACTGAAGTCTCCTTGCACGCTGAACGAACTCGTCACGTACATCAAACATCTATGTAAGAAGGCCTGCGACCTCCATCAACGCACTGTTCTACAGTACATACCTGCCCACTGCGGAACACAAGCTAACGTCTGGGCTGATGACGCTGCCAAAGCTGAAGATCAGACTTCGGCAGAAATTGTCGAGCTACCTTTCTCAAGACAAGACTCTGCAACGCAAGTGTCGGCACGGGTGCACGTTAAAGAACCCCAGGCTGTCAAAAGTTTTGTAGCCCTCCACTACGGCGTCTCTCATATTCATATGTTGGTTTTGGGACGTTAACCCCACAAATCAATCAATCACCTAGTGTCGGCACATGCTTGGCGCCTCCAGCGATTTCTCTGGAGTGACCCTAACCAATAGTATAGGCCTCTGTGCAAAAGCTATTCATCGTGTCACTTCATCATGCCACAAAACCTAACTAGCAAGAGGGAACATGTTAACACCGTATCCAAATAAACGTCGCTTATACGTATTACCTCAGGAACAAAATCAGACTGTCAGATAGTCATTTTGTGTAGAATGCACAATGTAACGTCGTAGAAGACATCAATGATGTCCTCTGTGAGTGCACGATTTATGCATCAGAAAGAGGGTCTCTAAGGATGGCCTTTTAAACACAACACAACACAAACTTGGAGTTGAAAAATATTTTAGTACCGTGCAGAAAAGCTCCACTGCGATATACTGCACAAAAGCGCTACTGACATTCTTGCGGGCCACAGACATGAAGCGTTGTAGATACTGCAGTGCATGTGAGGGGCTGTATGTGTTATGAGACTGTTACGCCTATATGTGACTCTATGTGTTATGTGTTTATCACTGTATACATCATAGTCATCGCCCGGCACCAGTAGTAGCCTTTCAAGTGAAAAACCAGGAAACCTTTCAAGCTCTTCATTAAAAGAATTTTCTGTCTCGCTTCCTCCACCACTGGCTTATATCCGCTGGCCGTTGGGTTCTCGACTTTCCAGGCCTTTCGTGGCCGCGAAGCACAGCCAGAGCTGAAAAAAGGGCGAGATCTTTCTCTTAGCTTCTGCGCCCCGTGTCTCCACGCTGCAATGCTACGTCCCATTCTTTATGAATAGATGTAAAGCTCACTCGGTGTTTGATCCGAGAATGCTCCTTGTGGCTTGCGGCGGTTAGTGGGGGTAAAGGGGGAGGGGATTGACTCACGTGGCCTGTTTTGCTCCTCATTTTTTTTGCGCTGGCTTCTGTTACATTTGATCGGCGCCCGGTATTGTTGCAGCCGTTAAAAAATCGGAGGAGCGCACTTCTTTGAGCGCTTGTTTGTGACTTTATCTCAGAATAATATTATCCTTTATTATTATTATTATTATTATTATTATTATTATTATTATTTGACAAGGAACGTTCTAAAATCATAATAAGATTATGAGAGGCGTAGTAGCGGAGGCTTCCGGAAGTCTTTTTCGCGTCAAATTACACCAAACTTCAGCATTTTTGCCTGCACCGAAAGTTTGCCTCCAGTGCAGGGCCTAGCTAGATCATGAAATTACTAGGGTGATCCCTAAGGTAAACGGACTGGGTTTATGATAGGGGAGCGGCTGTAATGAGCTCTCCTCCCTCTAGGTGAGTATTGGGCCGCACTCGTCAAGTTTGTTGCATATATTAAATTTTCTCATGAAGCTTTTCTCGGGGCACATCAATAGTGTTAAAGAGAAACGTCTCGCTAACCCTACATTTCTTGTAATGGCTAATTAGGGGAAATGTGAGAGGATGCTAAACTTTTTTGGTGGTGGTGTGAATTGCACCTTTACTTATATTGATATCACAAAACTAGAATTAAGGATGAAAAAGTAATGAGAAAAATTGTCGTTCTACCTTGAGCAGCAGAAAACTACGCTATTTTGTAGCGTTTCTTATATATATTCGATTGAAATAGGCAATCATGGCGTTAGCTCACCTTTTAAATAACCATGCCTTATCTCTCTCTCATAAGAATCGGTAAAGCACGAAGTGGAAACGTGTCTTCACGGAGGTTCTTCAGCGTTACTTGTGGTTTATTCCGCTACAATGGCAAATGAATGATTGCTATAGCATAAATTCTAATGTCTCACCAAGAACGCCAAACCGCTCTAACATTGCCTCTCAACCCTCAAGCACTAAGGTCGCACGAAAAGAGCATAACAAAGAGTGAGCTCGATCTAACGACTGTTAGGTATCGACACCTAAATTGGTGCCTAAACACAAGGAACATGCACGAAATGGCCACATAAGTATAAATATGGTGAGTGCAAACTGCCAATAATAATGTAGTGTAGCACCGCGGTCAGATGTGACTGCGTGGCAGTAGTTTGTTTACTTTGATTTACCTCGCGCGGTAAGCTTGCGGAGGCATGTCAACCGTGACGCTGCATTTGCTGCTGCTCGCAGCATTGCTTTGGCGGCGCTCATTCGAAGCGTACAAGCGCATCAGCTGTGACCATACAGACACTGTGGCACCCGCATGACAACCCGTGAACCGCAGCAGCACCTGAGACTATCGAGCTTTCGAGTTCCCGTTAACTCAGGAAAAAAATACCAACCCCCACTTTGGCAACAAAAGGGGCAGTATTAGAAACATCATTAGGACGACACAGTGAGCTCACCGCCAAATAAAGCTCACTGCCAATTAAAGGTGCCAAGATTGCGTTGTGATACCGTGAGATCGCGGTCGACATTTCACCACGGTCCGGCTTCTGGTGGCTCTCGGAAGCGGGCGGTCTTGCGGCACGTGAAAGCTTTGCCGGAGTCGCAGTTAACGAGCACCCGGTCAACGCTTTTTGTGCGCATTGTCGCATTGACACGTCTTCGACTACTTCCACGCCTAACCTTGCAAATGAGCTCGTAAGCAGAACAACGTGAGGTCAGCGAGTGGTTCCTGTTACGCCACACAGAGGCCACGCGGATTATTTACCCGTCAGCAAGATGTTGAAGTATTACTAGGTAAGCCTTTCCTATGCCCGCAAACTCCAGTACGAGTAGCTCTAAGCCTAGGTAATTGTGCGCCATTGAGGTTTCTCAGGTCTCTGTGACTTTTCTAGTTTTTTTATTTAGAGTTTTGTTTTCTTATTGTGCAAAGAGCATGAGCCCTCGCGCGCATGAAGGTGGCGTGCTTGTGGAGGGTTTTCGATCGGCCAAGTGCACTGTCCTCCCAGAAGACAAACAGGCAGCAATCCGCCAAAGAGGTGTGTAAGGGCGCAGCACCGATGAAGTGAAAAGGGACCCTAAAGTTCGGCCAAGCATTCTGAGCCAGGCTTGGGGTGGTATGCAGCATCGGCTCTGCCAAATCCCGTAGGATCACCATACCCAAGATGACTCATTTCCAAAGTGTTTCTTTTCTTTTTTCGTAAACTTGATGCCTGTTTTTGGACATATTCTGCACAGTCTGTAAATACAAGTTTTTTCAGCCTTAATAAAACTGCTCGGCCTTGTCGCTTCATTCTTAGGCGACCGGCAATTCAATCACCACTATTTGCATAGCAGCAGTACTTTTCTTCTTCCAGTTTGCTTTACCCCCTCGGGACACGCGTCTCATGCACCCAGTGGTGGGAGTTGTTTTCTTAATATCGAAAAAAACTTTGAATTGTACATCGGGGTATAATGTCCGAAAACCAGAATACCTTTATTAGGGACACCGTAGTGAAGGAAGCTTGAAGGTTCTGCGGCCTCAGGTTGTTTAAACCGAACCAAAATCCAAATACACGGAGAATTGTGAACTAACAACTCACACGTTTAAGCAGAGAGCTTCATTTTCAAACGCAGCCAGTGCCACGAGTGAACTCGCCTTCATGCTCTCTGGAACTTCAACGCGAGCACAAGATGTAGACATTGCGATGAGGACGAGATAAGCGCACGCGCATCGCAAAGCGCGGAGCTACGGCCCACAAGTGCACACTCACGCCTGTTGCTCCACAGCGCTAGTCACAATTAGGACACGTTACGATTACCGATGTCTGAGTAAAGCTGACCATAGATGGTATATAGGGTGCTTCCCGAAATGTACACTATATTTGAAAAACTATGGAAAGGAGGTATCTGCTGGTACCGGCGGCATTCGTTTCGCTGTGGCAGAAGGCATCTTCTCCTACGTACAAAGAGAAATCTAAATAAACACTTTTTCAACCAGTGCAAATTAGTGGTCAAGTCAAATAGAAAAATTGAAGTCCTTTCTGTGAATAGTATACCAACATTTTGAAATTTCTGAAAGGCAGCCTCTGGTAATCAACGCAGGGCGATGATATGTCGCTATTCTGCAGACGAAACCAAAATCAATGCACCAAACAGCGCATCTAATATTCACTTCAAAAACGCCCTCAATGACGATCTTCTTTCCCTCAAATTGGGGAGAAATATAAGGGAGCGCTGATAAGTAGCCATGAATGAAAAAAGTGCATCAATTGACGGTTGATTACGACGAGAGTTACATTGTCTCTATTCACGGCATGTCATAATGAATGGTAGATGCACTGTTTCGTGGGTCTTTTTCCGTGTCCACTGCTTATTTAGCCCAATTTCACCATTTTCTGGTCATTACCAGTTGCCACCTTTCAATAATTTTGAAGTGACTGTCGACTATTCGGACGAAGGACCTCTGTTCGCCTGTTTGACGCTACCGCTTGTTTTCACGGGTAAATATTATTTATTTATTTTTTTATATTTACTCTCACAGCAATTGTGTGTATGCAAATGAAGATGTTTTCTACCACAGTGTAGCGAACGCCGCAATTTGCACGGAAATACCCTTTTCTGTAGTCTTTCAACAGTAGAGGACATATTTCCTGGATATCTCACTGTTGGTACACCGAGCAACGCATGGCTTGTGGCTGAATTTTTTAAAGACGATAGTCTTTCTTAGGGACCTTCTACGCAAAAAATTTGGTCTACCTGTCTGTCTGTATACTTGTCTGTTTGTCTACGTTTAACGCCATCAGGTACTTGAAACGGCTGACCCCATCTGCAGCACCCACCAATGTTGCTCGAGATTCGGCATTCGTACTTGTGCAGTTGTCAATTAAAAAGCACTTATAGCGCATGTCTGGGGCAACGTAACAACACTTATATACTCTGCATGTCCAACTTTTACTAGAAAAGGCATACATAAGTAATTTCAAAATGTTGGTATACTATTCACAGAAAGGACTTCATTTTTTTCTATTTGACTTGACCACTAATTTGCACTGGTTGAAAAGGTGTTTATTTAGATTTTTTAGTCTGGTAACTATGATTTCACTAACCGCTCTTCGTGCATTCGTAAACATTTGGGTTGGCCTCTCCTGCAGGACAGGCGCAAATTCTTAAGATTAAATATATTTCATAATATTTATATTGGTAGCACTGGTTTAAATAAAGACGTGTACATTAAAGATCCCACTTATGTATCCTCTCGCCTAGATCACTCCCGCAAAGTTCGCGAATACCGATGTCGCATAAATACTTACAAAAACTCCTTCTTCCCGAAAACCACACGCGAATGGAACAACCTACCAGAATACACTGTATCCACCCCGCCACCCTCATTTCAAAATGCTCTGTCACAATTTCTGTCTGCATTTCTGTTTGTGTTTTACTTTTCCTTGATTGCCTCGTGTTCCCGAGAATGTGTACACACTGTATAAGCTGAGCATGCTTACTTGTTTTGTTATTGGTATTCATACCCTGTATCAATTTCAAATGTTTTTGTCTCCTCCCCCCCTACTGTAATGCCCAAATTGGGCGCTGTAGGTACTCGAATAAATAAATAAATAAATAAATAAATTCTAAAATTTCTGGCGTTTGTTAGTTTATATTTTTAATGTCACATTTGTGACTGAAATACTTTAGTTGCGCACTAGTGAGCCCCGGCATAAAATTCTTTCTTGAAGAAAAAAAGGAAGCACCATTTTACTTTCTTTATTTCTGGAACCTTTTGACACACTTCTCACCACCCCATTATAAAAAGGATGTTCATAGCGGTCGTCCCTTCATGTAACCATTCAGGTTTCAACTTAGCAATAAAACATATATCTCGTGATAAATCGACTTTTGGTCTCCTTGTCTTTATACCTATTTATTATTCTTTTTCTTTGAAATACTCTTAAAGTACATGGTCTTATTACACAGGGAAGAGGCAAGTACGCGATTATACGTACACAGAACAAAGCAGGAAGTAAAAATTGTGTAATTATTGCATAAGTGGAACTTTTTGAATTATCTTGTACACCCCAACTAAGGAAACAGAACACCATCAACCAGCCGCACAAACACGCACACAAGCACAATAAATTAAAGTTTCTATAAGGCCTATACTCTAACAGACACCTGAAGGTTAGTTTGGGGCAGCACAATTTTCATCGGTAAGCAGCCATAAATCCGAACGTACAACAAATGTTTTAGTGTGCGCCGAGGTGAAGTACAATATTGGTAAATCTACATAACTAGACGACCTACTAGATACCTAAATGTGGAATAACCCATTCGCATTCTCAGAATGTCATACAAGAGCCTCTAATGGTGTTTCCTTCACAAGCACGCAATGTGCTCACGTAGCAACCTATCTGATCGGTCAAATGATCGACAGCAATTGAAACGCTTGCCATCTCTCATAGATCATATAGTAATGAACCATCAGCGAACAACAGTATTGAAGCAGTTTCGACAATAACAATGCTTTTTATAAATTTTTGAAAGAGTGCGAAATTGAAAGAGTTACTCTTTATGAAAAAATAGTAAACACAATAAAACTACCAGCAGTGTACTTCCCATTGCGTGCTCAGTGAAATACCTTCAGACGCTCTAGGCATGTATTCACGTGCTGTGTTCGTTTGAGAATAGATTTCATTTCAGAGAAGAGCTGCAACCCAGAAACCACCTCCTGATCAGCAACAACACGAAAAACCAAAATTCCGTCCATCATCATCCCTTTAGTGGGGGACGGGACAGAGGTGAATTGCCTCTTCTACTTTCCTATCCCCAAGAAAACTGCCGCATCAGTCTTCAATAAAAGGTATTCATTCATTATTCAGAAAAGAACCTGGGTAAATAAAAAGATACCTGTAAAAAATAACAACCAAACAAATGTGTGGCAAAAAGAAAGGTAATGGTTTCATGCTCATCAGCAATTTTTTGATAACACTCACTTTGCTGAACCATAATTACAAAAAGAGCTAGAGAATTCATTGAAGCTTTCTTTCTGGAAAAGAAGGGCAATGAATTCGCTGCTCAACTCTGTTTTTTATCTTATTTACCTTGCCAGCTACGCGCGCTTAACCATTTCTCTGACATCACTTAAATTTTCTGCGCTTGCTCTGAGTTAGTGTTTGTGTCTTTCACTTCTGTCAATTAACATTCGTCGTTATACAGTGCTCTTACTGTGTCATTCTCGTCCTGTACTCCGGTCTTATCTTGCACACTTTTTACAAACATGTTACCTATTGTGAGCAATTATGCAAAAAGCGCAGAGTTCACAGCTGCACATAGCAAGCACCCAAAAATGATAGCTAGGAGAAGGGGCGAATTCACATTGCGGAAGGCCCGGTTAAAAAAAATAAGGTGGCTCCTCGCCCCAACCCCTTTGTTTCTTGCTTTGACATCTGTCATGCTTGAGATTTGAAGCTTATTAGATTAAGCTTCAAAAAACACAAGCCATTCTTATTCTAAGCCTCTCAAGAGCGTTTATTGTCGCACGGGCGTTTCTTTCTTGCGGAGCACGTTGACAGATTGCAATAGCGGTAATTACCTATACCAGGGCAGGAAGACACATAGACTGAATTACAACTTGTCTGGCACGTTGGATCATACTGAAAATGACCTAAAACTGTGCGAAAAGTTAAGACGAAAGGACGGAATGCATATGGCCTATTACAGTTCATGCACTCTGTGTGTTTCTTTCGTTCCTCTTAACTTACGTTTCAAGAGAAGACATCTTCGCTCCAAAAGCAGGAAGCACCTCTGTATAAAAAAGCGTGCTCTACCTTTTTCAGCTTCACTCTTTCGGTAGCGTAAGTTTTGATTGCCTGCGTGTGAGCACTGCCGGTATTGACAGGTGGCCCTTTTTTGTTTGCACTATGGGGAAAGCATACTATAGCATACCTAAGCGTCATCTTCATGCCAGTTGCTTTCGTTCAGTTAATTAAATGATATTTAGACAGGAACCGCTCTCTATGCGCTTTCGCATTGAGTAATGGGCCGTAACATTTAAAATCTTTGTCATGCTGCTCTATGTATGCATCTGCTAGATCAGCTCTTTCATTGTACACAATGCGTAATCTCGGGTCAGTAAAATGTTTTTACCACGAACTGCAGAACTGTGAGCTCACCTCAAAATTAAGCACGATGGGCAACAAACAACCTCTTTAAGCATGTATATTGATGATTGAAATTGATAATCTCTTTCTTCCAGGAGAATCCATCAGAAAGGTTTATTGTTCTCGAACAAAACAACAAAGGCGGCCATTTTATTAGCCCTTAGGAGCCCCCCTTAAAACTGGCGGGCACAGTTCATTTAAACCCTTTAAACCCTAGATAATCTGTTCCTGGCTGAGAGTTTCACTAGAGCCTAAATTGCCATGTAATTATGAGGCACAGCTTCGTGAATTGCTGCAGCTACTTTAATCATCTCGTGTTTCTCTAGTTTTTTTTGGTACTGGTATGGGGCAAGTACACAGCCGAAAAGTTATTTCGCCTTCATTGAAATGCAACTGCCATCACCGGAGAAGAGTGTGAAACTTTTGCGTCAGACACCGAGTGCCTTGAACGGTGTGGCAACGAGGTGGACGTTAAGCATGTTTTTTATTTTGGACGGAGGATTTGCATGCCACGTTCACACTTTGATGCCAATAACTGCTGTCCTTTAGTCGTCTGCCATGGTATCCTACCAATAATGAAAGATTTTTCACTTCTTCTGATGAGGGCAAAATATCACTCGGCTACAACACTTCAAATACTTCCACTGCGTATAATAGAAACATAGAGATGAACATCAAATTATTTTGTTTTTGAGAATGAGGTGATGGAAAAATTTTTATTGGGGTCATTATTTCCGTTTTTCTATGATATACCAGTAGCTGCCAGTTTGTTTCATCACTATGAAATTCCAAAACTGACGAGTCACGGTGAATAAAAGAATCTTGTTTTCATCGCAATGCGCGCCCTCTTTGCTACAAAAGGCAACCATTTTGCCTGTGTTGGTTTTCTCAAAAGCAAAACGTGCAACGCCTATTTACTGCTTAAATGCGCAATTGTGCAAGTGCAAGAGCCAGAGCACAGAAAAACCGACCATTCGTAGCAGAGATACGCAGAGCCTATAAATATTCACTTGTTCATGTCAGTAATATGTAAAGAAGAAGGAATATATTTATCACTGGCGAGTAATCTGTTGGCTGATTCATGGCCACTTGCTTTCAGATATTGAATGCTCAGGCTAGCCGTCTTCACCCCGACTCCCGCTTGTTCTCGAAGAAGTCATCTTTGCAAAAAAAACAAAACAGAAAAATACAAGCGCCCTAAAAAGACAATGCGAACCTTTTCTTGTTCGCAAGAAGTCTAGCGAATCCTAGAATAGTTTAATGGCAGGCAAGACCGAAGTCTATAAAGAGCAGTTTACATATAAGAGAATACTGCTAGCAAACCTAGCTGGTTGTTTCTAATTGTTCAGGAAGAATTATGATATCTTATTCTATCATTTTGAGCCAATTCTTTAGCGAAGTTAAGCCCTCCTTACTTTAAATCAAATTGTCAGATCATAGATGTAACCACTAATTCTAAGTCAATGAACTAACCATACATGAATTGAAAAACCTTAATTCAATTATCTGTGGAGCCTGGCAAATTTTGTTAATTTTGTAAAGTTTGGAACGCAAAGAAATAAACAGCCTTACAACGAATGCAAATCGCTGATTTCTGTGTATAAACACATTTCTTTCCATTTGCCAGCACTAACTTTAAATATGGGGCAAGTATTTTCGGAAACTCCTCTGCAGACACAGAACACATAGTGCAGTCTCCTGCACTTGTTCATCATTACAATATTAAACAGAATTTATTACCGTGCCATGCAACAGGTAATAAAGGCTTTCAATATCCGTGTTAAAAGCTTTAAAACCTTTTTCGTTTCTTGAGAAGTAACATCATCAAAAAAGACGGGATTTCCTGCATAGCTTTTTTTAAGTAATTGTAAACTGAAAATTCCACCATCCAAGAAAAAAAAGCATTCATCTGATTGCACTGAAGTCACCAGTCAAAACTCACACAAGAGACACCAGGCCTCCAGAACACAACGTGTTGTCTGCAATTGTATCTAAACCACAAATCGCGTCACAAAAGAGCACATGATCTGCGCAAATCATCACTGGGCACACAAGAAGCACCAACACGGAGTAATATGCCTGCACCAAAGTCACCGCTGAAAACATGCGCAATAGACAGTACACTTGCAGAACACACCATATTGCCTGTAAGTACGTCTAAACCACAAACACTGTCATAAAAGGGCACATGATCTGTACAAACCATCACTTCGCATACTAGAAGAACCAACACAGAATAATGTAATAGCACTGAAGTCACCACTGAGAGCACACACAAGAGACACCACACCTGCAGAATACATCATGTTGCCTGTACGTATATATAAACCACGGACAAGATCGTCCCAAAAGACACGTAATCTGCACAAACCATCACTTGCAGCACACAAGAAATGCCAGCACCGAGACACCAGGTCTGCCCTGCACAACACATTATGAGACAGCGCACAAGTAACACCCAATGGCTGCAATCCTTTTGAAGCTTGTCCAAGATCTCTGTACATATTCCCTTTGGCCAGAATACTGTAGACTGGAAAAATTTTGCTGCTTACTGTCAAATAAAAGGGCAGTGCAACCAAATGTGGCACCCAACAGCTGCATGCAGTGCCAGTATATGTTTCGAAGATCAATTTTTTAAAGCACTTTTGTTTTAGAAGGCTTCACTAGCTCATCCGGGAAGAAAAATAGGTGTCGTTTTTTTCCAGTGCCTGGTTGAGCACCTGTGAATCTCTGCAAACATCTTTTATCGTAGCAACAATTATGTGGCTTACCAATTTTGGCGACTCATCCGCCTTGGTAGTTTTCTTCCTTACGACCTCAGTTTTCAGCTGGGCTTAAGCACCATAATGATTCTTTAGGCGGCACAGCATCGCAAACTGGTGTGTTTTCCAAGGTAAGGCCACGTACTTCCCTACGCAGTGCAAAGAGTCATACACAAAAAAGTGCAGTGGATGACAGCATTTTTTTTCAATTCTATATAACCCATACCGGAATAGCGCTGCATACGGCATTATCAAATTTTTTGCTGCATTCGTTATCGTGCATCCACTTCTGTCCACTTTCGTCCGTAGCTTGGATATTTCAAGAATACTGAAGACTTTCACAAATGTATAAAAAACAGGCTCGTTTGGCTTTTGCAGTTGCAACTTTGATTCTTCACTTTCAACACTAAAAACGGTTTTATTTGTGACTGCTTCCGGCAGTTACATTCGTTTCCTTCCAGCTTTAGGTCAGTGCAGCGAAAGATGTCGTAGCCATACATGTCGTTGCATTCCGGCGTGAGGTGATACAGCGAGAATCCCTGTTGGAAATGCACCCGGTTCACTCGCAAGTCGCTGACACGCACATGCTTTCAGTTGGACACCATGTTAGGGTGGCTGGTTCACTTCAAGTACAGTGTACTCTTTTAGTACACTATACCTCAAGCCAGCTCACCGACGACGCCTGCGAGCTTTGTACACGATATGATTCCAGTGGTTCTTGCCTATTTTGGTCACACTTGAACAACAACTGGCACAATTTGAAACTTTCGCCCAGCTGCTCGAGAGTGAAGACACGCCGATAATGCCTCACACACAGCGACGACTGTCACCAGAAAGCTAGAGCAAAGAACACCTACCAGTGGCTAGAAAACGCCAATCTGTCGCACGTTGCCAACATCCACCAAGCCCAGTTCCTCATGATGATGATAATGAATCGAAAGCAGAACTCTTTAATAGTAAGATGGTGAAACAGCTGCAGTGAAAAACAACGACAATATCAAAATAGCTGAACGAAAACTGCTTAGTAACAACACAATGAACGTAATTTAAAATTTTAAAAAATACAAACAAGTGTCACTTGTTAATCTTGAGCTAAAGTAAGACAAAATGATTCATTGATATGGAGGTTTAACGTCCCAAAACCACCATAAGGTCATGAGAGACGCCGTATTGAAGGGCTCCGGAAATTTAGACCACCTGGGGTTCTTTAACGTGCACTCAAATCTGAGCACACGGGCCTACAACATTTCCGCCTCCATGGAAATTGCAGCCGCCGCAGCAGGGATGAGATTTCGTGACCTGCGGGTCAGCAGCCGAGTACTTTAGCCACTAGACCACCATGCTGGGACTCACGATGAAATGACAGCCTGCACTTGTGTTGCCACTACTTTCTTTATGGAAATTAACATAAAGTTTGAATTACCTTTAGCCTATTCCCGTGGCACACATGACACGTTTTCTTGGCTGCTGCATTCATTCATAGACAAGGTGACTGACGGATTACACAGTGACAACACGTAATCTATCGCAAACACTTCCAGCGGAACACAAAGCTGCTAGCAAATGTGCCATGACTGAGACCAGCAACAAAAAAATGTTCACACCACATAATAGCCGTGACGATAGGCAGCTATGGAGCAGTTTCGTTTTGTAACCAAATCCGAGGCACACACAAATTTATAGCCTATTTCTTAAAAAAAATGAAGGTACGCACCAAAATTGAGTAAATATAACACTTAGGGATACATGTTTTATTAAATTAAAAGTATTTTCCAGCGCAAATAGAAACTGAAAAATGCCAAATTTTTGGAACAAAAAAAACTAACACAGAAACCTCGTTATAATTTTCTGACATAGTGAAGTATCAAGAAATTTCCTAATAATTGTTTTCTTTGATGTTTTCACTTGACATTTGTACATTTGATTTTACCTACGTAGGAAGACACCAAAAGGAAAGAACGTGAACCAGAATACAGGTCAGATATTAAAATTGATGCGACTGATGAGGATTGTGAACAGCCTGGAACACCTAGCAACCATGCTGCCAGTCGCCTCTCTTCTGGTAAGTGCTACAGCGCAGTATAACCACGTGCGTATTTTTTTACTTCTCATTTTGCTGTTTTCTACATGATTTATTCCATAATTGTACAGTATATAGGCACATGTTACCATTTTATATACACCCTTTTTACAGAAGCGTAAGGCCCATTTATAATGTGATTATATAAGAAGGATCTTATTGTTGAGCTAAACTGAAACTTCAAAATTGGGACCAGCAACCAAGGCCGTGACAGTAGTGCTGTCCTGCTGCATCTTTGTCACAGTGTCATTATAAAGGCGGTTAGGCTTGGTTTAAGCATGCATCATGCACAACATCACTGGAATGCAGTGCACGTGAACAAGTCGAAGTGACAGAGTTGAGTTCATGCAGCACTCGATGCTGTTTACATGATTTGCTCAAAAGAATGGTGCAGAACTGATTGGTTTATAGATTGCCCAGATTCAACAAATATTGTCTTTGTCAGGCACGTTGGTGCACTTTTAAGCAACCAGATGCAATGGGCATGTCAGTATGCCTATGCTTTGGGCTAATTTAGGCACTTGTTAGGAAAATGTGTTACACATAACGCTATTACGCATACATAACATGAACCTAAGGCAGGTGAACATGTGATTGATTGTATATTTTAGCTGAATTATAGAAATTATTGTGGTTTTGGGACGTTAAACCCCACATATCAATCCCTGTATTGTAGGAATGGTGACATAAATAGAAAAAAATAAAGCGAACAAAAAATCGACTTGTCTCAGGTAAAGACATAACCTTCTACATTCGGATACCATGTTCCATATCTGTTGTAGAGTCTCTAGCTGCAGGAAGTTAACTTTTTTAACATTTTCATTTCTGTCCATTTATTTTGTTTTTACATCTCCTATAGACCCTTTTTCATAGTTGTAAAGCTAGCTTTCCTGTTATGGAGTTTGCCTTTTTTATGACAGCGGATCAGTATTTGTAAAGAGTGTTCAAGCGCAGTTTCCTTGCGCAATGAGATGTAAATTGCTGGCTCAGCTGTCTAAGGGTGCATAACAGACGAGCCCCAGGAAGTTGAACAATGAGCTCGTCTGCATTTGATGCATGCTAGAAGCAGTCATTGGTAGGGCAAATCTGCAGTGCAGGGAAGCAGAGTGTTGAACCATGAAAAGGTTCATAGCTAAATAATACACATGTCTCCTATACTTTCCTTAGCTTCATTGTGTATTGGTTTCATTGAGTTGTGTTGAACAAAATAACTCAGCCTTCAGTGCATTTCTTTTTTATAAATGCGTTATATAACTTTCAGCAATTTTTTAGTACATTCAATCATAGGCAGCACAATCAGTCACTTATACTTCTTAATATTCAAGCTGCTTTCTGTGGAGATACGAAACTATTACTTGTGTATGGTGCTGGTATTTGATAGAGGTGAATACACAAAATACACTTGTGAATACATAAAAGCTATGCAGTTCATAGAACAACCTTTGAAAAAGTAACACTTGCTCAGTGTACAGTGTTAATGGTAAGGCAAAGCATAAATGCATATGCTCATCAATTTCAGTTGTCCTCAACATAGGTCAGCCAGTGGACCCGGGAAATGCTTCCCACCACAAAAGAAGCCGCGTTGTTGTGAGTTCTCCCTATCAATCAGGGGACCCAAGAAACTCCGTGCCCAGAAAGAAGAGCTGCTTGATTGTCAGCCAAGACAGTGAAAGTAATTCCTCAGAAAATGACAGCCACGAGCTGTGTAGCCCAGAAGTTGATGCTGGAGCAGCACTGCCATTTGTGAGCCGCCCACCTACAAGGTCCTCCCCCTCAAGCAATACTGTATTGTTTGAATTGTCCTCAACATTGTATTCTCCACTTCAAGCAATATTGCCACAAACCCTAGATGTACTAAAAGGTACAAGAATATTTATGCGCAGCTTTACTATGATTTTAAAGGAAGGTTAATATGTAACGATATGTGAGTAATATATTGTTTGCCTATTACTTGACACTTTAAAACAATGGTGGTGTCAAATTACGAAAAATGATTGAGGAAGTAAACGAAGAAATGCAACAAAAATGGGGGAACTTAAGGTTCAACTTCAAGAGGTGAACGCGATTGCGAAATTCAGCCCCTAGTGCGCCATTCACCCGCTAAGTGCATACTTACTAATATGCTTTGTTACACACACGCACACAAATGCGCACGCAAGCGCGACGTATTTATAGTAATGGTACAGGCTTTCGATCTATTTAACAGCACTTCATTAACATCACAAAAATACTGTACAGTTATACAGTCACATGGTACTGTATTATGAACTGCGCGTAGGGTGACACTTGTATTCGTAAATTGTCCCATTCTGTCGTCCGTCTTGCTTTAGTTATCTGGCAATTGTTCGACTTGTTCTTCTGAAGACCTCTTCCGGCCAACTGCGACAAGCATCGCCTTATGATCAGTGAAATGGCAACTGCAGTAATTCACTTCTTTAATGGTGTCGTGAGAAAAAAAAAGCTAAATATATGCGAGTGTTGTGAGTTGTTGAAACTTGAAGGAGCATAAAGAGACTCACAATGTCTCACAGATGGCAGCACATTATCTAGCATTTGCTGTTTGCTTGCTCAACTATTCTGGAAAGGCACGTTTTCTTCTAGATGGAAAAAATTGTCCATTTTTAGAGCAGTTTGAAAATTCCTGTGCGTTTCAAGCAGCGATGGCTGCACTATCGCGGCTTTATTCTATAGAGTTTGATGGCTTCTCAAGTGCACCAAGAAGTCGCCGAGTGGGCTCGTTTTCTTCGTGACACCTGTCGAACGAAATGCGTTAAGAAGGCTTGTCTACTACAGGACATTTATGTAGTGTTTTTCGCGAAGTAGCTGCTATTATCATCGTGGCTTTGTGGAAGGACACCTGTTTGCCACGCGAAAGGCCCGAATTCGATCCTCAACGGCACCGGAAATTTTAGTCGTTACTTTATTCGCTTCATTCTCGATTTTACCTTCACAATCAACGGTACCAACGACGACGGCGGAATTTATGCCACACGAGCTTTCTATTGCTATCGCATTCATAAAAATGCAAAATAGACCAGGCTAGGTTCAGCCATAAAGTCAAAGTTCACGGTAAACAATTGAACCCTTGAGTCAATAGAAGAGTATGCATATTGAGGCCAGGTAATAATGGGGGAGATTCCAAGTAAAGGAAATTGCTCCAGTCAGTTGAGAATTTCGAGCTGTAAATAGCTTTTTGCAGGCAAAATGGCAATCAGCTTCTAAAATAATGGGGAGGTGTGCCTAGTTTATGAACCCACAGTGATGAGCTTGCAGGTCTCAGAATGGCCCCTATACTTCACAAATGGCCACATGAATTGCACAACGAAGAGTGGAAGGGCAGGCTCAGTAGTAAGAGTGACGAAACTGTTAAGCAAGGGTAACAAGAATTACGATTACAATGTACATTGGCAAGTGACAGCTTGTAGTTTGTCATATAGATTTTCCTTTATTGACCGCTGTTCAATTTACACAATTATAAACTGAAAAGCTTGGAACTCGCTAAGTGTGGGCAAGCTCGGTACCAAAAATGCTTACCGACCAACTTAGCAAAAACATTCCTATGCGGCGAACTTCTATACAGCGGGACTGGTGGAACTGGTGCAGCAGTACGAAAACTGCTTAGAAGTTGATGGTGATTATGCAGAAAAATGAACTGGGTTTGTATAATGAATTAAAGTAGCCATAAATCTTAATAACAAATATTTATTTTTTTGTGGAACCAAATGGCCATATCAGTCTCCTTTGCATGTTTGTGTGTGGATATATTCACAAATGTGGTGAAAATTTTGCAGACTATGGGAGGGCATGCTTCTGAAACTTAAGAGTGTGTACTGCACACATGCATCCTTGCTTACCTGGCAGCTCGCTAATTGATTAATTTGTGGGGTTAATTGTCTCAAAACCACAATATGATTATGAAAGACGCCGTAGTGGAGGGCTCCAGAAATTTTCATCACCTGGGGTTATTTAACGTGCACCCAAATATGAGCACATGGTCCTGCAGCATTTTTGCCTCCATCGAAATTGCAGCCGCCGCAGCCGGGATTCGTTCCCGCGACCTGGGGGACAGTAGCCAAGTACCTTAGCCACTACACCACCGTGGCGGGGCTGGAAGCTGGCTAACGCACTCAGTTGAAGTGCTTGTGCACCATACTCTGCGAGAAAGTGCTGTGTGTCACTTCTCTAGTTACTACGGACCGTCGTGGCATCAAACAGCTTCTAGTACAAATGCAGAAGAATCAGAAAAGAAAGAGTCTTGCGAGCTGACTAAGAATTAGTCCTTGACGCTATACCAGCATGAAGTTTTCATCAAGTAGGGAGGTTTTTATTCAGAAAAATCCCAGTATTGCTCGCTCTTTCTATAGGGAATGTAATATTCCCTCATTGCGCTTTCTATGACACTGTAATACATGCACATCAAATGAACAAGCAAGCCGGTGGGCAGGTAAGAATGTATGTGTGGAGTTCGAGCTCTTCAGCTTCACAGGGTGATGTGGGAAGGTGTTGTAGTGTGCGACGTGCTCCTGAGGGTTCTAATATTTTGTCTGCGATCGGGCCCGATAATGCAGTCAATTGAGAATGACAACACCATGCACTTTCTTTCACATTTGCTTCAGCAGCTCTTTTAGAGTATTGCGCATAAACATCGACGAAATGTGATGCCATGAACAGTACGAGCCTGAGTTAAGCGCAATGTTTTTTGATCGTGTATGTGCATTGTACTGTTAGTGTAAACAGAGCACTAAAACTGAATACACAAGGGATAAAGGTGTCATTGTGAGCACTCTCTCATGGCTGAAAGGTTACTGTAAAAAGTACACGGTTGGATCTATTCATTTGTGATTAGTGTAACTCGAGTTCAGAATGTATTCTTGCAGAAGTAGTAGATGATTTACTGTACATTGATATAAGAGAGCTTGCACAATGTCGGTGTTTTGCAGCTATAGACACTGTCTAGTGACCGTACGGAACGGAACTGCATTGCTTTCATTGGCTTGCTCCTAGTTTGCTGAGATTTGCTGCCAGGCACACTCGAAAAACAGAGGCTCAGACGCATCCTTCCTCAAGCCTCCAACGACAGTCTGTCCATTCATACTGGGGTAGACACGAGCATTATGTTTCGAAACCCATGCCAGTAATGCTCTTTTTTGTCTCTTAGGTTGTGTGTTTTGTTAGTGCAGATACTGCGCTGCATGGTGCCAATAGCACTGCTTAACGGGGATGCAGCCACGCTGAACGTTTTTCACACTGACACATGGTGGTACGTCTACGTCCCAACGATCAATATAAACAATCAATGATTAGACAATGTTTTGCTGTTGCTGTAACAGTTGTAACGTAATCAAAAGAAGAATTGTGACAACCAGAAGAGCATTGATGATTGGACTCAAAGTTTGGGCTAAGGTTACCATCTCACGGCATGTTATGAGCTAACATGAGAAATCACACCACAGCTAAGCCTAGGTGAGCATTGAGAAACTACAGCTAGGCTAGAGAGGATCAAAATACGTGTGAGGCCTCCTTACTAGCCCAGGCACAATTGTTTTCAAAAATGTAAGTGGGGAACACGGCATTACAGCCAGGTGTGACTGGTGCATGTGGCTGTGCCATTTTCAGTATCTATGAAGGCTACAAGCGAGGCCAAGGCTTGAGCTAAGGTCACTACCTTGCGGTGCATAAAGGTGTTGAATTACGGATGTAGTGTTACAGTCAGCAGTCATTGTGCAGAAATATATGCTTGCTGTTAGCTGCAAAAAGCCAAAGCTTAAGTGTGTGTTTTTTTCTTATGTGCAGCTCTGCTGAACATAATTTTGAGTAAGCTTGTGACTATTTAACAGAAAATAGATGCTCAGTCTGCGGAACTAATAGAGTAGAGGCTTCGATGATGGCGACTGAGGAAACATCATCCACAAAAGAAGAAAGGCTGGCACTTCTTGCGCTGTCGTGAGATGTCACAGTCGCTTACTTGGAGGATTCGCTTATAGAAAAAGACAACAAGAAAGCACTGGAAAGTAGGCTAGCTTTACTTTTAAAATATTCATGAAAAAGTTGAGAACATTGATTAGCTTCAGTACTTTAGGGCTATTTTTGTTTCTTTGTTTTGGCAGTAGGCAGTAATGGGAAATATTAGAGCCTCATTGTGACATGTTTCAGATCCATCATTTTGAACTCATAGAGGACTCATGTCCCAAAAATTCCGTGTGCATGATAATGAAACGATGCATGCTGGACACACTTACAGAGACCGACTGCCTGACAGACCGCAAAGGGAAAAAAAGCCTTTAGAGATCCGAGGCTTCTCTTTGTTGTCATTGCATTGTATAACTGTCATATAGTAGCTCAGAGGAAAAAATTAGGGAGCACTGACACAGAACTTTGGAAACAAGATATGTAGTGGGACAGATTTTTGTGCAAACACAACAGTCGTTATGAAATATCAACAGAGTAATATAGCCTAGAACAAATTTAAAAATAAACTTTAAAGTATCTGTTGTGGAATCACACACGAAATGCCCCTTAGGTTTTCGTGTAAACAATTAACATCCACCTGCATTACTAGTTTCTGCTCGTTGCTACAGCTGTCCTTGTGAGTGCTTTTTATAGCAGACCTTTTCAACGGAAAGAGATGTGTCATTGCAGCCGCAAATAATCAGAAAAAGCATAGCTTAAGTCCTACTTTCATTCGCTGTTGCTTTTATAAACCGCGTCTTTGCAAAAAGGAACAGACATGCTGGATGACCGAGTTGGATGACTTTTAGTTATTGCGAGAATAACAAAATTGTTGAGACGCGTCTAAAGTTTCTGCAGTTCTACCATCAATGGCAACCGTGAAAAATTCTTCAGAAGCGACAATGCTATCTACATGCCTTCTTTGAGGTAAACGGGTTCACTATGCCTCCACACAAGGCATACTCCAATAAACGCTGCATTGACAAACGCCTGCGAAAGCTAGTCGTTTTTGCTTTAGAGCCGCGACTAATCTTTTTGCGTTAATTTTCATCAACAGGAAACCAAAAAATAAATAAAAATAAGTAGCCCATCTTTCTTGTGCCTTTCTTCACAAATAATCATGACAGGTGGTCGGTGCACCGTTTTTTTTAATCTTTGCACAATGTACGCTCAAGCGGAAACACAGACGCAACTGCAGTAGGTGCCACCAATTTTTTCGTACCAAGCGAAATAAAACGCCTCACGACAGCGCCACCGCAATTTTTAATGTATGTTCGGTGAAATTCCTCTTTGAGGCTGCATTCCGTAGAAGTTGGGTGATTACGGTGGCCTCACATTGCAACCCTGCTGATGTAAAACAGTCTGCTTTTCATTAGTTCGATTGCAGATAATAATGAATAACTAGTAGATTGTTCTGTTGGAATAAAAAAAATAGTTTAAGAAGGACTCGCTTCGAGCTAGGAAACTATTTACATGTGTGTAAGCATGCTCTGTACTCAGTCTAGGATTGATTACTTAAGAATGCATGCATATGTATCTATAATCTGCTGGCAAAAGTTAAATTGCATAAACATTCTATTTGTATAAAAGCTGAAAATCTCTTTGATACAGAAACCACAATTCCAAGTGTGGTTTTCAAAAATAGGCTAGAAAGCAAAAAGCAAGTATCAGCTTGGAGCTGCTAATTATTTCAACGAAAATTTGCAATAGGCCTAGTGCTAATACGACAGTTTCCTGTCTATCAATAAAGGCTGACTCATGACCCCATCTGGGCAGATAGCCTAGCTGGTGGTCTTTATTTATTCGCGAAGATACAAGGATTTTACACTTTGTTGCTCATTGTATGTATTAATAGATTCTATTTCAGTGGCTCTTAAGAAGTCTTATCCCAAATGCACAAAAAGTGAGTTGCACCGTCTAATAGGGGACCATTTGCGGTACGCGCCATCGCGCTGTAAGAAATTGTCTGTTGTGCTGATAGAAGGCTACTGTTCCTTTATGGCTCTGGGTAAAGTGCAGTATAATATTATATCGCCACAATAGTAAGACAACCTATATCCATTATATCATACTAGTAGTGCTTCTATGTAATTTTAGAGCATTAAGGTGGGTAGAAAATTAATTGGGAAAGAAACAAATCTTTGGCAAGTGTTGCTTCGAATGTTGCATTTGATGAAAATGTGTTTACAGCCCACAGTATTGTTTACTTCTGACCAATAACTTGGAAGTCTGGTCGACGGCACTACATAGAAGTCTTAACGAGAAGATGTGCTAAATATAGCATATGGTTAATTTTTTTATTTTACGAGAAGTCAGAAAAATGGGTCAATATATTGCTGCATGCATTACCTCTAATTGAATCATCATACATCTGCCTTGACTGCTCTAATTACGTCACCTTAAAGAGAGAGAATAGTTAGACCACAGCAAGTACCAAACAATAATTTTTTGCAACTTCAACAAAGGTAATTAGTCATGTGTTCACGTGCCATTATGCTGATACATCCTTCAATTGGGTAAGCTGACACTCTCTTTGCCAGAAACGCTCGGCTCTCAAATTGGAAGAGTTGTAGGCTCTATTTTCATGGTGGCTGCTGTTGGCAGAACTTCGTAACATTCAATGATGTTTTATGGACACGTCACCTATAAACAGTTCAAGGAGCAAATATGCACACCAATTTGTATGACAAGTGCAAACACAGTCTTTATTATAATTTAGCTCAGCTCAGCATGGCCTATATTTTCTGGAGTTTTTTGCAAGCTTCAGTGTGACTTGACCGTGCCTGACTATAATTTTCTGTTTTGAAGAGCTATTGTTACGCCGAATTGAAAGTTTTTTTACAACTTAAGTCAGTCTCTTGCAAGGCATCAAGCTAAGAATTTAGTTCAGTAGCAGGGCAGGATGAGTGCTTTGGCTGTGATATATCTCATGTCATGGCATATATCTCAATTGTTGGCATTTGTGCGTCAAGTCCAGCATTGCAATGTTTTGCCCTGTTGCAGCTCTGCTATCACACCACATGTGTATATGGAAGTCGAGGCAGCAGCAGACACAAATGACCATTAAATGTGAATATTCATTTTCCTCGTGTTCAATGGATAAACTTCAGAAATATTTTAGTGAGATAAATATGTAGCAGAGTTGTAACAATAAGTGCATTGCTGTCTGTGATTTGTGGTTTCATTTTTGTTGATCCTGTCAAAGCCCCAGAAAAGTATGATTGTTTTCTAATTCTTTCTTTATTCTTAGCTGCCTCGCATTGTGGCAGAAGGCGCCTGTTCCTGGTAAATGTTGCAGTGCATTAGCTTGGTATTTTCATATTTATATCGTTTTCAAAACTTTCTTCAATGGAGAAAAGTTAGCGTGCTGTTGGTATGTTGCTTAGAAAGATTCAGTTATGTGTTTATTATAAATACATGACGCTTCCTCATCGATTGATATTTATTAAGGTGGGTACTTCGAAAGCAGGGATGTCAAACTTACGACCCATGAGCCAAACGTAGCTTTCACTTGCGGTCCGTAGGCTGCACATGGTTATGTTGGTCCCATATTTCAAAAGGTTTTGAAGGTATGTTCATAAGCTGAACAGGCATGACTGGGCTAAAGCGTTGTTTCTGCTAAGCACAACATTACGTTACCTTGTGTTGAAGCATCACTGTGAAAAAAATCAGCATTTCAGAATCTGCGTCTAGATTTTCCTCATTTCTGGGATTGGTATCGACACGTTGTTGGATTAAATCCTGTCCCCAAATATTTTTCAGAAATCACCTGTATATATGAGATATGGGAAAGATTTTTTTTCAGTGGTAGTGTTTGCTAACAATGCGTTTAAATTAACCCTCTCCTATACTCCCCACACTTACATCCTTCCCTGCCCCGGCCCGTGCGGTATTAAACTGTGCCAGTGCAGCCTAGCTGCTGCCCGAGATGAGTTCGAGACGCCTGTTTTACAGTGATGAAGTATATTATAATTACCAAAATATTCTAATTGGTTGAAATGCAACTGGAAATGGCCGCAAGTTTGAATCCCGGCTGCGGCGGCTGCATTTCCGATGGAGGCGGAACTGTTGTAGGCCCGTGTGCTCAGATTTGGGTGCACGTTAAAGAACCCCAGGTGGTCGAAATTTCCGGAGCTCTCCACTACAGCGTCTCTCACAACCAAATGGTGAATTTGGGACGTTAAACCCCACATATCAATCAATGAAGCTACTGGAAAGAAATATTAGGTTTGAATTATGTAATGCTGTTGCTGTTTTTCAAAATTGTTGTGGGTATCAGCTGGGAAGTCAAACGTCGTACCACAAAAACAGCTTTGTTGCTTTGCTAGTTCAGTAAAGTATCATTGTAGTGAGGTGTCTTGGAGCCCCGCCGCGGTGGTCTAGTGGCTTATGTACTCGGCTGCTGACCTGCAGGTCGTGGGAGGGAATCATGGCTGTGGCGGCTGCATTTTTGATGGAGGCAGAAATGCTGTAGGTGTGTGTGCTAAAATTGGGGTGCATGTTAAAGAACTCGAAATTGGTCGAAATTGGTCGAAACTTTTGAAGGCCTCCACTACAAGCATCTCTCATAATCACATGGTGGTTTCGGGACATTAAACCCCACATTATAATGAATCAATGTGTCTTGAAACTTTTGTTGACTAATGTCTGAGCATGGTGTTAGTTTAGGCTAGTTTGCATTTCATGCCATAAACTTTTTAGTGCAGATTTTAAGCTAGGGCACGGATACACAAGAAACACAAAGTGTAGTGGAGCATACGCACCAACGCGTATGCGCCTTCGGAAGACAACAAAAAGCCCGTGCTCTGCTTGCGCGAGAGTTTGTGCCGCCTTTGCTAGACTGGCCGTACGCCCACTTTCCGTTGCGACCTCGTTGCGACTTCTCGGCTCGAATAAACGTCATCACATTTGGTGGAGGCTGCTGAGATCCCCAAGAAGACCTGGAGCTCCGCTCTCGCAAGTTGCCTGAAAGACTACCGCGAAACATTACTGACGCAGTCGCCAACCAGCCCGTCCCAGCCCAGCCAGCACCATCAGCTGCCCCGTCTACCTGCCCCGGCGCTACTCGCCAGCGGGACCCACCAATCTTCAGCGGAAGTGGTGAGCAAGACGTCGAAGACTGGCTGTCCTTGTACGAACGCGTAAGCGTCAGCAACAAATGGGACGACGACTCTAAACTCGCTTACGTTATCTTTTACTTGGCAGACGTAGCTAAGCTTTGGTTTACCAACCGCGAAACCGCCATCGCCAACTGGTCCTCCTTTAAGACCCTCGTAACAGAAGCGTTCGGCCGACCAGAGGTCCGCAAGCTCCGCGCTGACCAGCGTCTGCGCCACAGAGCCCAGCAGCCTGGCGAAACGTTTACGAGTTACATTGAGGATGTGCTCGACCTCTGCGGGCGTGTTAACCCATCTATGCCCGAAGAAGAGAAAATTCGGCAAATTCTCAAGGGTATTGAGGATGGCGCATTCCAGATGTTGCTAGCGAAAAGCCCGACCTCGGTGGCGATCCTCGTAAGCCTGTGCCAGAGCTTCGATGAATTACGCCGTCAGCGTTCCATCGCCCGACAGAGTGTCTCACCACCAGATTCGATCTCGGCTGTCGCACTCGCAAATGTCAACGTTCGCCAAGAAAGTCTGTCCAACCAGATCAAAGACTTCATCAGGGAGGAAGTCGCCCGACAGCTTTCCCTGCTGCCGCATAGCGACGCGCCCACCGCAAGTCTGCCTTCGACACTGCAGCAGGCCATACGCACTGAAATTTGCGATGTCCTACCTACAGTGCAGGCCCCTTACGCATGCACTTCTGCAGCATCTAATCTCTCAGCTGTCAGCTACGCACCACCTGCACCATCTTCACCTCTCAGCTACGCAGCTGTGGTCGCGCGACCCCCACCGCATCCAGTATCCTTATCGGCTCCACCTCCTCCGGCAGCGCCTCCGGTTTACAGGCCCTCACCTCGCTTCTTCCGTCCATCTAATGAGTGGCGCACCCATGACAACCGTCCTATCTGCTTCGCGTGTGGCATCGCTGGCCACATTGCACGCTACTGCCGCCGCCATCCCACACCTGCGTACGCCTCCTTTGGAACTCCTACCTATGCGTCGCAGCAGGCCACCACGTCTGCATACGAACAGAGGCACTCTGACTCGGATCGTCGCCCATCGACTTCTCGTTTCCCATCTCCTCGTCGCCGATCGCCATCTCCTATGTGTCGTAGACCACCTCCTGAGGAGGGAAACTAATCAGTGCAGTTCCAGAGGCAAGAACTGCAACTTCTGCGCAATTATCAAGGCCTCCATTTTCGCCGCGAAATGTTGTTGATGTCAATGTTGAGGGAGTCGCCACACAAGCGTTAATTGATACTGGGGCTGCCGTTTCTGTGATGAACGCAAAATTTTGTCGCAAACTGAAGAAAGTGACCACATCTCTCTGTGGCATCGTACTGACCACGGCTAGCGCGCAACGCATTCAGCCCTCGTCTGTGTGTACGGCGCGCGTCGTCATCCAAGACGTTTTGTACATCGTCCAATTTTTTGTACTACCATCTTGCTCTCATGACCTCATCCTGGGTTGGGATTTCTTATCAGGTCATGAAGCTATCATCGATTGTTGCCGTGCGGAAGTGTCCCTAGTGCCAAGTTGTGAATTTCCACCACCCGACCATTCACCACTGCTCTGCAAACTCATCGCTGACGACGACATCACCTTGCCTCCGGAAGCTTCAGTTCCTATTAGCCTTTCATGTGTGGCGCTACCTGACGCCACAGTGGTGTTTACGCCATCCCCCGTTTTTACTGAACGCAAGGGCATCGTGCTCCCATTTGCCGTTCTTACGATTGCGTCTGGTTTAACCGTAATGCTGGTTACAAACCACTGCAACTACCCCATTGGCTTGCTTCGTGGTGAAACGTTAGGATATGTGCAACCTGTCGACCATATCAATGATATTATTCTTCCCGACGAAACGCCATGTCAGATTGCCGCAATCACTCAGGCGTCTGAGCCATCAAGCTCACCAGCCTTCGACAATGCTATTGACGCAGACCTCCCCCCCTCGCATCGCAGCCAACTTGTTGCTCTCCTTAACAAGTTTCGCTCTTCTTTCGACTTTCAGAAACCTGCTTTGGGCCGCACCACGACTGTCACTCATACTATTGACACCGGCTCACATTCGCCTCTGCGACAGCGTCCTTACCGCGTTTCTGCCGAAGAGCGCCGCGTCATTACGGAGCAAGTAGATGACATGCTTAAACGTGGAGTCATACAGCCTTCTCAAAGCGCTTGGTCGTCACCCGTGGTTCTGGTAAAGAAAAAAGATGGCACCGTTCGATTTTGCGTGGACTATCGCCGCTTAAACAAGATTACAAAGAAAGACGTCTACCCGCTACCACGAATAGACGATGCTCTTGACTGTTTACAAGGCGCCGAGTACTTCACATCCTTGGATCTGCGTTCTGGGTATTGGCAGGTGCCAATGGCTGATTGTGATCGCCCTAAAACAGCCTTTGTAACGCCGGATGGCCTGTATGAGTTCAAAGTCATGCCATTTGGGCTCTGCAACGCGCCTGCAACGTTTGAACGCATGATAGATACCATATTGCGGGCCCACAAGTGGAAAACTTGCTTGTGTTACCTAGATGACATCGTAGTCTTTTCAGCTGATTTCCCGACACATCTTCGTCGTCTCCACGAGATTCTGACGTGTCTAGCTTCTGCAGGCCTACATCTTAACACCAAGAAGTGCCAGCAGCCCGAAAACTAACCATCTTGGGACACGTCATCACAAGAGACGGTGTTCTTCCGGACCCCGATAAGCTTCGAGCTGTCACTGACTTTCCAATGCCCACATCACTGAAAGCGCTAAGAAGTTTCGTTGGTCTTTGCTCTTACTTTCTTCGCTTCGTGCGCAACTTCGCGTCCATAATTGCACCTCTGACTAGTCTGCTTTCCAAAAGCAAAGGTATATCTGCATGGTCACCTGCATGTGAGGACGCATTTCACCAGCTGCGCCGCCTGCTGACCTCGCCACCTATTCTTCGCCACTACGACCCCACTGCTGCCAGAGAAGTTCACACTGATGCAAGCGGCGTTGGTCTTGGCGCAGTTTTGGCACAACGGAAAGGCACCCAAACCGAATACGTAGTCGCTTATGCAAGTCGCGCTCTTAAGAAGGCTGAATTGAATTACTCCGTGACAGAGAAGGAGTGTTTGGCCATAATCTGGGCGCTTACGAAGTTTCGCCCGTACCTTTACGGCCATCCTTTCGACGTGGTCACAGACCACCACGCTCTATGTTGGCTGTCCTCCTTGAAAGACCCGTCCGGACGTCTCGGCCGTTGGGCACTTCGATTGAAGGAATACGACATCCATGTCGTATATCGTTCCGGTCGCAAGCATGCGGACGCCGATGCACTTTCCCGATCGCCATTAACACCAGATGTGGCTCCTCTGTCACCCCCTTTTACCACCTTGTCACCACTCGACAGCACTGACATGCTTTCGGAGCAGCGTAAAGACCCATACCTTGCCTTGTTAGTCGACTACCTTACCGATCCGTCTTCTGTCCCTTCCACGAGAGCGCTGCGCCGGCAAGCAGCCCACTTTGCCTTACGTGACAACATTCTGTACCGCCGCAACTACACGCCTGGTGGTCGGAAGTGGCTCCTTGCTGTCCCAACTCATATGCGCTCTGACATCTGCATGAATTTCCATGAAGATCCCCAAAGTGCTCACGCAGGTGTCCTGAAAACCTACGAAAGGCTGCGCCAACGCTATTACTGGCGAGGAATGTATCGTTTTGTGCACAAATACGTTCAGTCTTGCACCACTTGCCAACAGAACAAAACACCTCCGCGGCACCTTACTGGCATGTCACAGCCGCTCCCGTGCCCGGCTCGCCCATTCGACCGCGTGGGTATAGAACTCTATGGCCCCCTCCAATATAGTAGCTCTGGAAACCGGTGGATTATTGTCGAAGTCGACCATCTGACACGCTACGCTGAGACTGCAGCTCTACCGGGAGCGACCGCCCACGAAGTTGCACTCTTCATTCTCCGCAGCTTCATTCTACGCCATGGTGCTCCGCGGGAATGACTCAGTGATAGGGGTCGAGTGTTCCTGTCGGAGGTCATCCAAGCTATCCTCGCCGAATGCAACATTATCCACCGTAAATCTACCGCATACCATCCACAGACAAATGGTCTTACTGAGCGGTTCAACCGCACACTTGGCGACATGCTGAGGATGTACACCTCCTCCGACCACACTAACTGGGACGCTGTATTGCCCTTTGTTACCTTCGCTTATAACACCGCGACGCAAGCGACTACCGGTTTTTCCCCGTTCTTTCTATTGTACGGCCGCGAACCTTCCCACCCACTCGACACTATACTACCGTACCGCCCTGATGCATCTGAGTGCTCCCCACTTTCGGAAGTCGCCAGATACGCTGAAGACTGCCATCAATTGGCTCGGTCTCTGACAAGTGAGGCTCAAGGTCTACAAAAGACTCGACACGACGACGCTCACCGCATAGCTCCTACATTTCGTGCTGGCTCCCTTGTGTGGCTTTGGGTGCCCCCGCACGTTCCTGGCCTGTCTTCTAAACTCCTGGCCCGGTACCATGGTCCGTACCGTGTCATTGACGCGACCTCCCCGGTGAATTACATCATCGAGCCGTTAACACAATCACCAGATTTGCGCCGTCGAGGATGCGAGACCGTACACGTCGACCGTCTCAAGCCCTACTACGACCCCCTCATTGTGCCTACTCCCTGAGTCGCCAGGATGGCTACCCTTCATCCCGGGGGTATTGTAGTGGAGCATACGCACCAACGCGTATGCGCCTTCGGAAGACAACAAAAAGCCCGTGCTCTGCTTGCGCGAGAGTTTGTGCCGCCTTTGCTAGACTGGCCGTACGCCCACTTTCCGTTGCGACCTCGTTGCGACTTCTCGGCTCGAATAAACGTCATCACAAAAGTCTCTTTGTATCTTTCGTTTTTTTGTGAATTTTTTGCACCAGAAAAGTTGATCTACTGGTGTCTTTCTGTGAAGTGTAACATTTTCTATTTTTCTGCTTCTACATTGTTTTAAGCTAAAACATTTTGCAAGAGCAAGTGATTGCTGTTCAGTACATAGTATCTGTGTCTATTTGTTTGGTTTTGTATATTTTTGAGACAAGTGTTCTCATTGGCATATATTGTTTATGCTTGATGGGCATGCAAGTAGTTAGCGATTGGCTCTTAATTGCTTTCCCTTCGTGACGCAGGCCCTCACTCCACTTTTCTCCTGGCTGCCAGCTGCGTGATTACTCACACAGATCAGGTTATTCGACTCTGCGCAACCGTCAACCTACAATAGCCAAAGGCTGGCGTCGACAGGATACGATTCTAGAATGCACCGAATCACCTCGCAAGACTTTATGTGAATCTTTCTGTGACTTTTTATATAATGTCCCAGTGACTTCAATGATTGAGGTTATGACCAGTAATGCTCATTTGAGATCTATTTGGAAGACTGATTCCCTCGGTAACGACCCTCACAAACAAATAGACATTCTGCTTCACTTTATCAAGTAAGTGCTTAAATAGTCTGTTGTCTAGTCATGATGAACTATACATGATGAGAGCACTTCATAATGTTTTAAAACTCTGGCAGCATAAAGCGTACCTCATTGGAAAGCGCTAGTATTTTGACATTAGTACACTGTTGGCCTTTATTAATGAAAACATGAGAGTGGGTGGTTTGAGCTTCTCAGTAGCTATGAACAGCTCAATCAAGAGACAGCTAAAGAAAACACGTCCACTTTAAGCAGCATTACCAGTTCAGACTGGAACAGTAGTGTTATCTAGCAACACTTCTCCAATGAACTTGACTTGCTCTTTTATTTCCCAGTAGAAGACTCCAAAAAGAACGTTCGCTTTTTTCTTTTGTCAGTTTAAAGCACTGTAGATACCCGCCCCAGCACGCAGTTCGTGCCACACGCTCGCATGTTTCTTTCACAGTGTACACACTTTTATTTCTGTGTTTGCAAAATCATTACATGTGGTGATAACTTAATCAGCAGCAGTCATTTACAAGTACAACACACTTTTTGTTTATATTAGTACAACATGGTGTTCATATGACGCATCGCATCCTGTAAACAAAATGATGGGGTAGTAGCTGTTCGGCATCGTCACACCCTCTTTTCTAATAATATTTCTCAGTATTTGTTTTTTGAAAAATTTAGGCTAGCATTTTACAACCAACAATATTGGGTGTTTCTCTTTTGTATTAATATTTCGCAGTATTTGTTTCTTGTAAATTGTAGGACTAGGGCTGTATGAAGAACAATTCTGGGTGTTTCGACTGTTTTAATGACACAGTGTACTTAGTGCAGAAAGATACTACACGGCTTACATTGTTAAAAACCTTTTGTAGCTTTATGCTTTGTTTATAGTATAAATTACTTCTTTGTTACCATATTTTCATACCACTACCATTTGTAATGTCTTTCATCCTGTAACTATATGATCTAAATAAAAAGTAAGTGATTTTTATTGGCAAGCGTCTCACTGCTTGTTCACCTTTACATTCAGACACGTTATCTGCTGCTGTGGCTGCAGCACATGTCCTCATGATAACTTTAATGTTACCTGCACGTAAAAAAGTTAACCCACAACACATCATGTAGCAATATTGCATACAAAGAGCAAAACTGTAGGTTCTCTACGTTGATAAATAGGTGCATATTGTCCTACACGTACAATTTTAGCTTTGAAATCAAAGTGCTGCGGAGCCTTACAGGCATCTGCAGCGGTTCAGACTTTCCACAGAAACCACACCGCTGTGGTCTAACATTTTTATAGCTTGACTCTTCTAAGTAGGCTATTCTTACGCATGTATAAGTGTGTCTAATTAAGAAACACATATAGAACACAATGCTATATTTCCTAGGAAGTATTTATTGTGAGGTGTTTCGCCACCATGACAGCCAGTTTTTTTTTTTGCCAGGCCGAGAGCTGCGCTGTGGCTTTTATAACAGGAGATATAGTGTGCCTGCTCATTGCAACATACACCCGCTAGTTCAGCCTGCAGCTCTGCAAATAAAGATACTACATACAAACACATGTTCACTTATTTTTGCTATCGTTTATTCAGAGTAACGCTATATATTGTGATGCTCCAACGAAAGTTCAAAATACATATCTCGTACAGTGCAAGCTTTTGACCCAAAAACAGCTTTATGTACTCTTTCCCACCATGTTACAGCTTTTGTTTCTGGTCCAAGAGCTACATATTGGAGTTTTCTTAACAGGTCAACATGTCTTGTAATAATAATGCACATATAGTTGATTCCCTGCTCACGCGGCGTGAAAGTCGACATGTCGCACAGCAATGTTGATGCCACAATGCTGGTATGTGACGGTAAAATTACCTTAAAGTAAAAATGTGATTTCACACGTTGCCTTATCATCCTTAACGTTACAGTCAACGTTATCAACTGATCAAAAAAGAGGACGTTAAGCGCTTTTAGGCAACGTTGATGACTGACATCTGGACGCTTTCTATCAAAGTTGGGATAACATTCTGTACTTGGGCAGCAATGTTGGCTCTACGTTGCTGGATGTAGCCAAAACATTACCTTAATGTTGAAAATGTGATTCCAAACGTTGCCATATCATCCTGAATGTTACAAGCATTGTTATCATGTGATCGAATAAGAGGACGTTGAGCCCATTTAGGCAATGCTGCTGACTGACGTCTGGGCGCTTTCATTCAACGTCAGGATAACATTCTGTGTTACTTGGGTTAGAGTGCCTCGAGCGTGCAGCGGAGGCGAGCGAGCGCATCAAGTCACGTCACACGTGGGACATGAGCGCCATGCGGCAGTTTTCTTGGAAAACGAAGCGCATGGCTCTGAGATGGGTGTGCGCGCCTGTCTCAGAGGTGATAACATGTATAACGCAAGGCGACGGGTAGGTGCCACCACTGTGTCGTCTTAGCAAAGCGTTGGGAAAACTTGCTCTTTCGGGCAAGCGTTGCCTAGTCAGCGCATCGTGATGAACGCTACGGTCCTTATAATTACTTATGTATGCCTTTTGTTGTAAAAGACAGACATACAGAATATTGACCTGTTGTTACGGTGCCTCAGATATGCGTAATATATGCTTTTTAATTGGCAATCGCACTCGTGTAAAATCTTGAGCAACATTGGTCGGCGCTGTGGATGAGGTCGGCTGTTTTAAGAACCCGGTGCCGTTAGAAGTGGACAAACAGACAAATGTACAGACAGACAGACAGACAGACAGACAGACAGACAGGACGGCAGGCAGGCAGGCAGGCAGGCAGGCAGGCAGGCAGGCAGTTCTCCAAGACTATCGTCTTTAAAAGCTACATGCCACAGCTTAGCTGGTCTCTTCTCCCAGTGCAAAAAATCTAAGTTACAAAATTACAAGGTATTACATGCACTGAAAAGCGGCAATACAAAAAGAACGTGCATGGGGCCCTTGACAGCCGTTAATTAAATAGGAACTTTGAAATACGTACACGACGATTCATTACAAAGCAGTTTATGAACAAATGAAACAAAGTATAACCCTAGCAGAATTGACCCAACATTTATAGGAAACACAATCAGCACATCTAATTTAATATATCAGTTGCAGACAATATACGCGGATTAGCATACCTAATTTCCACTTGTTCGTCACACTTGCAAGATAGTAATGTCGCATTTCCAATTCTTTATTACTGCGAGGACGTGGTACATGCCAAGTTTCCGTATACCGAGCCACTCGACTGGCATGATTATGCCGCAAGGCAGCCAATGTACGTAAAAGTTTACTTTCTCGGTGTAATTCTGATTTAAAAGTTGACAGAAGCTGGTATTCGTAGTAACTATCCAATATTATTATTGTGTACTTTGCAAATATAAGAGCAAAGTGTGCGTTATAGAATACAACACAAATAGAATACATCACAAAGCATTCTTGTAATACAAAAAAGTTTTTATAGGTGCTTTAGTGCCTGTAGACCACAGAAAATGACAATATAGTAAATGAAATAAAAAATAGCAATGTATACTAACTGTTTTTTTCTTCACATGTATTCTGGCATTGACGTATCACACCTAAAACTTTACAAATTCTGTAACTAATGTGCTCCGATGCCATGTGTTCGTTAAAATTTCCCCGCCGCAGTGGTCTAGTGGCTAAGGTACTCGGCTGCTAACTCTCAGGTCGAGGTATCGAATCCCGGCTGCGGTGGCTGCATTTCCGATGGAGGCGAAAATGTTGTACGCCCGTGTGCTCAGATTCGGCGCACGTTAAAGAACTCCAGGTGGTCGAAATTTCCGGAGCCCTCCACTACGGCGTCTCTCATAATCGTATGGTGGTTTTGGGACGTTAAACCCCACATATCAATCATCAATCATGTTCGTGAAAATAGACGCCGTGATTTTTCATTGTTTAGAAAAGATTAACTTTAAAGGTATTAGGTATTCGCTTGTGATAAGTTTTGAATGATTTTGATTTCGCACTGAACCAGTACAGCCTTACTTCTAAAGCAAATAATATGTAGACAGTTTGCCAAAGTCAAACGTCCGCATACATAATACATTCCACAGAGCTGTCAACACGTACAATATTGTGAGAAGCCTCCTGAACAAAAGGGGAGACGCTCAAGGTGCCGACCAGTGCGGACGCGCGAAAATCGGCTCCTGCTTTCAAGAATGCTTTCTTGTGGTATTCACAAATTTGTCGTCACGTTTTCAGTCCCATCGTGTGCGTAAGTTCTCAAGAACTCAGCAGATACCATCTTTGTGCTGGTGAGTGGACTTTTGAACTGTTTTTGGGGCATTTTTACACGGCAACGCCACCGGGGGATTTAAGCCTAACAACCAAGGAGGCGATTGTCGCCGATGCGCCGAGCCGGTGCCAACGTGACGCATTGCTCTGCGCGTACCAGAACCTGCAACTGAGAATGGAATACCAAGTAGATGGAGAGGACATCTCTCCAGAGGATTGCACGGAAGACATGGGTTGGAAGGAAGCCGAAACGAGACGCTCAAGGAATAAACAAGCCACGGTTATCGTTCCTGCTGCCAAGGGTTCGACCAAGGCTGGCGTTGCGGGAGACGCTCGAAGCAGTCGTAGTAGGTATGATACCAAGCATACAATCGTGCGAGCTGGACGCATGCCGCCACTACCCAAGGACTTCAGCAAAATTGTGGTACAACCACGTGGAGGATTAAATATCTCGAGAATTGGCACTGGAGCCGTGGCAGACGCGATAGTACTGGCGGCCGGCATCAAAGAGGAGGAGGCCATGCAGGACATCATCTGTTCCAACTTGCAGCAGAACATTATGGTGGCGAGCACTCCGGACCAAGAGAGAGCTTCAAGATACCTGAAGGTCAAGCAAATTGACATTGGAGGCAAATTTTTCGAGGTTAGCGCGTACGCCACGGCACCCCACGATACTTGTAAAGGAGTGATTCGTGGGATCCACGTAAGCAATACTCAGGACATTTTGACCCGAAAGATTGTGAACGCGAACAATCCGCTCGCGCTGCAGGCCAAGAGAATCAAGGACACCAGGAAAATCATCATAGCGTTCGAAGGACACAAGGTGCCCAGATTCGTGAGATATGGACCTTCACTTTTGCAGTGCTCCCTTTACCGCAAGAACATCGATATTTGTTACGTCTGTGGAAAGCTGGGACATCGGTCTGACGTCTGTCCGAACCCAGCTGAAACCATCTGCAGAGGCTGCGAGATCAAGAACCCAGATAGCCTGCACCAGTGCAATCCAAGATGCAGGCTGTGTGACGGTCACCATCCCACGGCCGACAAACAGTGCAAGAACAGGTTTTTAGTGCCATACGTCGTCAGACGCAGACGTTGGGAAAGATCGCGAGCAGCCGCAGAAGCCCGGGACGCATCAATCACATCGAGTCCAGACATCAACGACAAGCAGCTTATTCGAGCCTACGGGACCCAGAGCATCCAGACTACTCAAGAATCGCAAAGGCGGCCCCACTCCTGGGGGAGGTCGCGTTCCAGAAGAGGTTCTAGACCCAAGGCCCGCTCCCAATCACGGGGGCGCTCGAGTTCTCAAGGTCACCATCAGGGTCGATATCAGCCTGGGCGGCACCCGAATGGCCAGCTGCCTGGCGTTCAGTTCGAGATCACGGCTTCACACCCGGGGAGGACGCCTGCAGTTGCATCGAAAGGCAGCTGGGCTGAGCGAGTGTGCAACGGCGCGGCAGAGGTGATGACAGGTAAGCTGCCAGAGCATGATAGAATTGCACAGCTAGAGCAAGAAAACGCGAGATTTACGAAATTGAATGAGAGGCTATCAGCTGAATTAAAGGAAATTAAAATTCTTCTCACTAAGCTAACCAGCACGCAGTCTTCACAGCCAATGCCTCAGCCAGTCGATGTCCCTGTGACTGAAAACGTGGGGGACTCGAGAACCACAAAAAAGAGGGCAGTCATGGCAGAACACGTGGAAGCCAACCAAACGAGCATTTCATATATAAAGGAGGTCCTTGACACGCTCAGCAAAGTAGTAGCCAATCTTAGCGAGCAGATGGGTAGGCTACAGTCAAGCGTGGCGGCACTGGAAGAGCATATGACTTTGCGCATTACAAAGGTCGAAGCATATATGCACAATACAGCAAGGCCTCCTCATGCACCAAGCTCACTCCTTCGGCCACCAATACTAGTGGTACCAAACCTGTCGACAGGTGCAGCATCAGGCTTTGGCCGCCCATGTATTAACCATGATGGCAGCGCTACGTGAAGCATTTCGTATCTGGCAATGGAACTGTAGAGGTTACCTTAAAAAGAAGGCAGCCCTACAGCAGTATATCAGGAGCAGCGAAGAAAAGCCTCATAATATATTATTACAAGAAACCCTTTCACCGCAAGCAACGTTGCCTGGATTCCGGCCTGTAATAGGGGATACTGAAGGGAGGGGAGTCTGCACATTCATATGCAACAAACTAACGCACGTAACTCACGACCTCAAGATAGAAGCAGGTCGGTTGGAACACGTCATGGTAGAGATCGTGCCAGGTACCAGCAACCGTCAGAGCATTTTCATTCTTAATATATACAGCAGTCCAAAGGAACAAAAGCAAGGGTTCAAGACGGTTCTAAAGAAAGCTGTTAATATCGCCGGGAAATGTCCACTCGTCATAGCAGGTGATTTCAACGCCCCTCATCATACATGGGGTTACAAGTACAACACTGGGAAAGGAAATCAACTTTGGCAAAGTGCCAGTGAATTTGATCTCACCCTAATCACAGACCCCTGCCTACCAACAAGGCTTGGTACATCTTGCTGCAGGGATTCCACCCCGGACCTTACATTTGTAAGGAACATCAAGAAGGCCCAGTGGATGAACCTTGCTGTAGACCTAGGGAGTGACCACTGCATTCTTGCCACTACCTTCTCCATGGAGCGTAAAAAGCAGAGAGAATTTCACCTCACAGACTGGGATAAGTTCAGGAAGATAAGGATAGAAAGGGAACAAGACGGCCACAGAGAAGGCTTGGAGCAGTGGGTCAAACAGATTAAAGATGACATCAAATCCGTCTCCTCCACCATTACCACAGATTTTCCGGTTGAAAGAATGGATAGCCGGCTCGCTCATCTTCTTGAGGCAAAGCAAGCACTACTGAACCGTTGGAAGGGTCAGCGCCTGAACCGAAGACTGAGGAAGAAGATTGCTGAGGTAAACAGATCGGTCAAGGAACATTGTCGCGCACTATCCAGGCAGCAATGGGACAAAATCTGCAACTCTATCGATGGTCAGATGCGCAATGTCAAGACATGGATTTTGTTAAAACATCTCCTCAGCGAAAACACTACCAAAACAGATCAAAAGCATGTTATCGCTCGAATTTTGCACAAACAGATAGGGCGCACTACAGAACAGCAAGTTGTGCAGCGGCTCGTGCAAAAGTACCTCCCAATCAAAAGAGGATTGGCACCACCAAGTAGACAGTACCAGGACAGGCCCAATCCAGGTCTTGAGGGTGACTTTAACATCGAGGAGATCAGAAGAGCCTTGCATGATCTGAACGGCAGGTCGGCCCCTGGCCCGGACGGTATATCAAACAAGGCCCTTTGTAACCTTGATGATGATTCAATCGAAACCCTGAAGGATATGATCAATTCAGCATGAAAAGAAGGCAGGGTGACAGAGCAGTAGAAGCTGGCCAGGACGATCCTTATTCCTAAGCCAGGAAAGTCCCCTAACTTGGACAACATGAGGCCAATATTCTTGACATCATGTATCGGCAAGGTTGCAGAACATGCCATACTGCACAGGATAAACAAGTACTTGGAAGATAACGACACATATACACACAATATGGTTGCATTCAGAGCAGGGCTATCCACACAAGATGCATTGAAGCTTATCAAACACCAGGTCATCGACAACGAAACGAGAGACGTGAGAGCCGTTCTGTGCCTAGATCTAGAAAAAGCGTTTGACAACATCCACCACTCAATCATACTCGAAGCAATTTCCAAGCTTGGTCTGGGGAAAGCCTTCTATGACTACGTATGGTCCTTTCTTACAGATCAGAAAGCCGTGATGAAGATTGCAGATATCGAGACCGCAGCAATGGAACTAGAAGCAAGGGGCACGCCGCAAGGGGCAGTGATTTCACCGATGCTGTTCAACATTGCCATGTTTGGACTGTCAAATAAATTATCGAGCATTGAAGGATTGAAGCACAGCATCTACGCAGATGTCATTACCATCTGGTGCACAGGTGGAAGCGAGTGGCAGATTGAGAGCGCCCTGCAAGAGGCGATTGACACCGTAGAAGAGTACTTTCGTCCTTCTGGGCTCAAGTGCTCCTCGAGTAAGTCAGAACTTTTTTGGTATAGGACTGCATGCCGGGGACCGAAACCCAGGGGATGGAAGCCGTTAAACCAGATAGACATCCACCTCCGTACAAATCAAGGGGATTCCATCCAGAGGGTCGACTCCATCAAAGTCCTGGGCATGCTGATAGAGTCTACCGGCACCAACAGCAAATCTATAGCCAAGTTAGCTTGGAAAACAGAGAGTGCGGTGCACCTCATACGCAGAGTGGCCAACAAAAGAAATGGGATCAAGGAAGACAACCTCATCAGGTTGATGCATGCGTTTGTTCTAAGCCACTTCACGTACGAGGCAGCAATGCACAACTGGTCAAGAGCAGAGTCCTAGACACTGAATGTGCTTCTCAGGAAAGTTATCAAGAAGGTCCTGGGCCTACCCATACATACCAGCACCGAGCGTCTGCTTGAGCTTGGCATTCACAACACGCTCGAAGAAATAGCAGAAGCCCAAGAGAGAGCACAGTTTGCAAGGTTATCTACAACAAGCTCAGAAAGAAAGATCCTGCAGGAGCTGGGCCAACACCCAATAGCAATCAGGCACAATTACAATGATATCCCCGACAACATCAGGGAGAATATCACGGTGTCTCCTATACCAAGAAACATGCATCCAGAACACAACGTCGGAAGAAGAGTAGCGAGGGCCAGAACTATACTTCGTCAAGTCTCAAACGAGGAACGAGGGGTCGTATTTATTGACGCGGCTTCCTACGCCAATGGGAAAGCGTTTGTTGCAGTGGTGGTCGATGGGGCTTGCCATGTCGTCAACTCAGCGATGGTCAAGACGGAAGACCCAATCATTGCGGAACAGTTTGCCATCGCCTTAGCACTCAAGATGGATAACATTGAAGTCGTCTACAGTGATTCCATGGCAGCACTGCGGGCGTTCGCCAAGGGGACGGTCTCTGAACAAACGCTGAGAATACTGCAAGGCGAGAACATAACGCATCGTCTTCTGAGTTGGTTCCCAGCTCACCTTGGGCAAATCAACGATTTCCCTCCCAATCTCAATGAAGCAGCACACGAGGCGGCGCGAGAACTCTCCAACCGCGCCTCCCCGGGGATGCGTTCTACCGGTGAAGGGGATAACCGGGAAATTCTTACAACATATAACGAGCTCACTAAACATTTCTACCTATCTAGAAGGATTTTTCCTCCACCTCACAAAAATCTAACCCGGCCCCAAGCACTTACATTAAGGCTGTTGCAAACGTGGATGTACCCTACTTTCAAAATGTTACACATCATGTACCCTGACCTATACCCAAGTAATCTTTGTCCACATTGTGGTGAAATGGCTTCATTAGAACACATGCTCTGGCAGTGCACCGAATTCGCTCATATATCGAACATCACCTCTGCCAGATGGGAGGCGGCATTCCGCAGGTCATCCTTGGCAGATCAGCTCTGGCTTTCCACCAAGCCCGTGAGGTGGCTGAGGAGCTTAGTATCTCAGTCCCCACGTGGGAGCTGCCCGCAGCACAGTGATTTGTGTTTTGAAAAACCAAATAAAAGTTTATCCAATCCAATCCTGAACAAAATATCAAACAGCCTTCTTGAAAACACCTGATTGCCAACAAACACACAAGCGAAAGTGCATTTTTTCTTTGCTCCAGACAAAAGCGCGTGCAATCAGTGAATCCTCGATTATGTCGGGGGGTGGTGCAGTGAAATCGGGGTTCAGTACAATAGCGTTCGGATTAGCACACAGGCCGTCGACTTTCTAAAAGCACACCCGCGCTTAGGAAAAAATAACGAAAACATGACAAAAACACTAGTTTAATACAACAATAAAGAGAAAACTGTGTGGGGCAATTCTATTAAAGTTTTGCAAGGTCGAGTCCGCCGGCTACCAACAACATCCTAATCCTTCCGGGACCATGTTTCTGAGTACCTACATGTTTTTTTTGCCTTCATCGGTGGCATAAATTCTCCGAAATTTCTAACAAGATTGATTGATATGTGGGGTTTAACGTCCCAAAACCACTATATGATTATGAGAGACGCCGTAGTGGAGAACTCCGGAAATTAGACCACCTGGGGTTCTTTAACGTGCACCCAAATCTGAGAACACGGGCCTACAACATTTCCGCCTCCATCGGAAATGCAGCCGCTGCAGGCCGGGATTCGAACCCGCGCCCTGTGGGTCAGCAGTCGAGTACCTTAGCCACTAGACCACCGCGGCGGGGCAATTTCTAACAAGAAGGAGCAGCTGTAGTACAACGTGAAACATAATTATGCACAATTACACCACAGTGGCAGGGACGGTACTACTAATTTCAACAGGCGAGTACTTGGTGTGAACTGGGATAATACGCTTTTCACCTGCACAAGCAGCAGTCCAGGTTGTTCAGCGCCATTTCGTCGTAGCGGTACTGCAATGTCCAGTTGCGCACGCAGTAGGGCCGCCAAGCTTTTTAACTTCCTTAAGGGACGTCCGCGTAGCCGCAAGGCTGCGTAATTCTTTAAAGTAGTGGGTTGTTAGCCGGGTCCAGTCAGATGATTGCTTAATGCGGGCTTTGGGCCAATTTCAATTGACGTGAGCACGCCATGTTGGTATGGCATTTTTATACAACATCTCAGTCAACATTTTCAAACTTCTCTTGGCCATAGACTGGTTCGCTGCAAGGTGAATTGTAAGGGTGCATTTGTAGTGAAATATCAGCGTGTAATAGCATACTTAAGACTAGAAATCTGTGCTAGACTTTATTGAGCAAAAAGTTCAAGCACATTGTTTGCTAGCACTGGTCGGCTAGCGCTTCCTCTACAGATTGCGCTCTGCCTATGCTGTGCATTCCCAAAGTAGCACGACCTGCATCAACTCGCAACGAAATAAATACGTCATAAGAGAATTTTTCGTTGGGTGAGTTGGGGGCATGTTTATAATCGATTTTTAGACGCGAGAAAACACCATCACAAAAGAAGACGCGGGAAAGCTGTTAGTGGCACCCTGAACTACCTACTATGTTTGTAATGTGTTATTCCGAGCCTTAAAAATTTGTATCTGCGAGTACACAAGCAGTGCTTCTACATTGGGCGTATAGAGAGCGCTCCGTTGAGTTCACTCAGCTTGCATTACGCTGGTCTCACCAAGCCGAGTGCGAAGAAAAGACCGGAGAAAGGCAAGATACATCCAAGATATCTTAGACACGCCTGAGGCACTATTTGCTCATTGCAGTGTTACAATCCCATCACACTGATACATGACTAACCAGTCGCAATTTCCAATAAAAGAGTTGCAAGCAAAACCGATTGCGTTCATTCGAGTGTAAACTATAGGACACACTTAAGAAAAGAAGGCTTGGCTACTGCGAATATTTTTTTATAAATTTCAATACGGCTTCTCTGTATAGTTTGATTTTCCACAACGTCGAAAGGCCCTGAATTTCACTCAGGGGAAGCGCTTTATTGTTCGACGTGAGATGGCGTCGTCTTAGAACGCGTTTGTCTAAAGTGGAGAACCTTTCCACGAAGAACAATGTACATTCTGAGCACTCCTAAAGAAGGCAAAGCTGCTTTACTCCGCTTGAAAGAAGTAAATTGGTTCTCTCAACATTGAATACTTTAGAAGTAACTGCACGGTAGAGAAGTAACTGAAGGCGCGTGCTGGCTGTATCAGAATATTAACAGCCAGAGGAACAGTGATGACGTGCCCGCTTCTTGGTATAAGGTGAACGATTGACGGAAACGATTGATTTTTGGATCAACAATTAACGAGCATTGGCCACTGGTTCATGGTTTAAGAAAGTGTTGGCATTTTTTCCAGTTAAGTTTAATTGTGAAGGTCCAGTGTGCTGTGCTCCACTATTTCTTCTTTTCAAATATGCATACTACTCAATTGGTGAAATGGAAACGCAAACGTGCTTGTTCGATTGATGCTAACGTAATGCACAAAACAGTAAATTATCACTCCTGCTTTCATTTTGTGCCATGCACAAAAATCTCTATCTGCCTATTGACGCTTCAGTCGAGGTAGATGGGTCTGTGAGGGCGGTGATGTTTTCCGCCAAATACTTTAGAGTGAAAGTAACGTACCTCACAAGACGGAAACAACAGCCCACGGAAGTTGTTGGCTTTTGTAGTACGTTTAGCATAATTGTGGACAACTTAAAAATAATTGCAGCGTGTTTACCGACAGCGCGGAAACCTTTTGGTTGCTTGATTTTTGCCAAGCCTCTTGAACTTTACGTACGGTGCAGCCC